>CM050163.1:218859046-219099046 GCA_027410445.1 Discoglossus pictus | reverse complement strand
AATGATGCTTTATTTTAGGCGTGGAATAAGTAAGTCTGAGGTTTTTTTAATATGTTTATGTTCTTTACTTATGTACCTGTACTGAAATATATTACACAATAAAAAATATTGTATATATATATGAACTATAAGGGGAGAAAGGAAAAAGGAGGAGGAAAGGGCAAAAAGAGGAGGGAAAGGGGAAAAGGAGGGAGAAAAGGAGAGAAAGAGGGGCAAAGGAGAATTGGAGGCGAAAGAAGAGGAGGAAGGAAAGGGGAAAAGGAGGTGAAGGAGGAAGGAAATGGGAGAAGGGGCAAAGAGTATATGGAGTAGCAAAGGGGCAAGGGAGGAAGAAATGAGAGAAGGGAGGAAATGGAAGAAGGAAGGAAGGAGAAAAGGAAGGAAATTGAGAAGAGGGAGAGAGAAGGAGGAAAGAAAATGGATAGGGAAGATAGAGGAGAAATGCAAGAGGGGAAGAGGCGAAGGAGGGAGGAATGAGAGAAGGAGGAGGAGAAATGCAGAGGAGAGGAATAAAGAGGAGAAATGGGAAGAAGAGAAGCAAGAAAGAGGGAGAAAGGGGGAGTGGCATAGAAGCAGGGTTAGAAGAAAATAAGGTGGGATGTGTATATCATATATAATAGTTGTCAAACTGTGATTCGTCGTCAAGCTTGCGACAAATCGAAGTTTGACAACTGTGCATTGTGCAACGGGCGGTGCATGCAAAATTGCGCAATGGGCTGTGCATGCGCATTGCGCAACAGACCACGCATGCGCATAGCGCTGCATAAGCCGCACATGCGCATTGCGCGGCAAAAGTCGCACATGCGCAATGCGCAACAGGCCCGCGCATGCGCATTGCGCAATGGGCTACGCAGGCGCATTATGCTGCGGCGGCCCGCACAGGCTCATTGCGCGGCGGCCCGCGCAGTCGCATTGCCAGCCGAAGACACAGGAGGAGGAGGATGGGAGACACACAGGGAAGGAGGGGGAAGACACAGAGGAGAGGGCGGAGAAACACAGGGCACGGAGAGGAGTGGGGAGAAACACAGGGCAGGGAGAGGAGGGGGGAAGAGACACAGGGGAGGGGGGAGACACATAGGGGTGGGAGAGGAGGGGGGGAATAAACAGGGGAGGGGGGAGAGACACAGAGGAGGGGGAGATAGACACAGAGGAGTGAGAGGAGGGGGGAGGAGAGACACAAAGGAGTGAGAGGAGGGGGGAGAGACACAGGGGAGTGAGAGGAGGGGGGAGAGACACAAAGGAGTGAGGGGGAGAGACACAGGGAAGGGAGATAAAGGGAGAAGAGACACAGGGGAGGGGGAGAAACACACAGGGGTGGGAGAGGATGGAGGTAAACACACAGGGTAGGGGGGAAGAGACACAGAGGAGGGGGGAGAGACACAGGGGAATGAGAGGGGGGAGAGACACAGAGGAGGGGGAGAGACACAGGGGAGTGAGAGGAGGGGGGAGGAGAGACACAAAGGAGTGAGAGGAGGGGGGAGAGACACAGGGGAGTGAGAGGAGGGGGGAGAGACACAAAGGAGTGAGGGGGAGAGACACAGGGAAGGGAGATAAAGGGAGAAGAGACACAGGGGAGGGGGAGAAACACACAGGGGTGGGAGAGGATGGAGGTAAACACACAGGGTAGGGGGGAAGAGACACAGAGGAGGGGGGAGAGACACAGGGGAATGAGAGGGGGGAGAGACACAGAGGATGGGGAGACACGCAGGGGTGGGAGAGGATGGGGTAAACACACAGGGGAGGGGGGAAGAGACACAGAGGAGGGGGAGAGACACAGGGGAATGAGAGGGGTGAGAGACACAGAGGAGGGGGAGACACACAGGGGTGGTAGAGGATGGGGGAGAGACAAAGGGGAGGGGGAGACACACAGGGGTGGGATAGGAGGAGGGTAGACACACAGGGGAGGGAGAACAGACATGAGGGAGGGGGGAAGATACATGGGGAAAGAGACACAGGGGGAAAAATAGACACAGGGGAGGGAGAGGGGGCAAGAGACACAGAGGAGGGAGAGGTGGGGAAAGACATGGGGGGACAGGGGTGAAAGACACAGGGGGAGAGGGGATAAAAACACAGGGGTGGAAGGAGACACAAGGGAGGGAGAGGAGGGGGGAAATGAGACACAAGGGAGGAAGTAGACAGAGGGAGAGACTCAAGACATCGCAAGGCCAGTAAAGTAGAGGGGGAGAGGCTCCCATTGTATGGCAAACAGCATTGCCAGGATTCACATTTTATTGCCATAATTTTTGACAGGCAAGTTGCTAGTATATATATATTCTTGAAATATTTTAAATCTGACTTCATAGTCATAGGGAGTCGGGAGTGGAGGTATACATAATAGGCCTAGGGCAGCACAATACATTACACACTACAGATAGATAGATAGATAGATAGATAGATAGATAGATAGATAGATAGATCATCCTTGATAGTGAAAATTACACAGTTTGATAAATCTAGGCCATTGTGTAAATTACCACCTTGTAACAGGCAAGTTTGCTTGATGTACTCATAATAAATGCTTGTTCTGTTGTTTCTATGTCTACATATAATATCTCTTGTCAACTTAAAATCTTTGGTATAAGAATTAATCTTATCTGTTTAACAGCTTGATGTACACCAACATTGGAGAAGGATTTTTACATGAGGAAAATGAAATTACTGATGGGATTAAGGCTTTAAAGTATTATATAAAGATGTCCTATTATAAAGTTATTAATCGCAAATCCCATTTCTGATGTAGAACACCAGCCAGGTAATACAAAGAAGATTACAGAAGTCATTTGAATCTTTGAATAAATATCCTTCTCTTTTATTGCAAGCTCGGGTTGCTGAAGGCAAATAATTCATTAGTCCAGAATATTTTCCCACCCAAAGTGCAATCACATAAATGATTATCTATCCTATTAAAATTATGTCTACATATAAAATTGTGATTTATGTCTTGTGTTAAAATAATAAAACACCGGAAATATGGGCATTAAAGGGACAGGGAATGTAACACTTTTTATTATGCACAAAAAGAGCATGATTTAAACTTTACAAAATTAGCTTTTTGAATAAAAAAATATCCACCATTGGTATGCACAGAGAGTACTTAAAGGATCACTTTGGCCAACTACATTTGAAAATAATCAAAAGTTTTAGAATGTACAAAATAATAATACAGCATCTAATGTATTACTCTTATATGCTGTGGAATCTCCCATTTTAGTTTCTACTGACCTGCTTCCTTTGATGGGAGAAAAATCTGAATACACAGGGAGTTTGTAACTTCACAATGGGGAGGTGACAAGTACACCTGCCAGTGCTCTCATTAGCTCAATGTCATGACCCACTTTTGGAGCTAGGGGGAAATCACCCTGAGCCCCACCAAAAACAACCTTTCAGGGCTGTCAAACCCATATGGACATTGGGACCTTGTTACTGTTTGTTTTGGTTTATTGAAGAAATGTAACTTCAGTCATTGTTGCATTGTACAAGGAGGTTGACATGTTGGGTTCAAAAGAGTGTGGGTTACAGACCAGAATAATGTGGTGTCCAGACATGCTATTAGTTTAAAGGGACTATTGCTGCTATTTCTAGGACTCATTGCCCCCTGTAGAGTGGTAGAGCCGACAGGAGAATATAAGGGATTAATCTATTAGCCATCCAGGCTCTTGACCTGGAGGGGGTGATGAATAACTCTGACATCTTCTGGGCAATGGAACACCACATGGTCCAGATACCGCTCTATTGTGATTGGACAAACGGGTTACTCACAAAGGTTGGGCCTCTACTGATTGCTTAATGCTCTACATAAATATTCTGTGTTTTTACCAATAAAGTGTGCTCTATTTGAATATACAGAAAACTGTGTACAGTAGACCCTTCAAATTCATGGGGGTTACATTCCCAGGGTCCCTGCAAATGTGGAAAATTTGTGAAGAACTCTAACCAGGGCTAAATAGCAAGTTTATTGAGAAATAATGTCATTAAAATAATAACATGGACTCCTCTCGAATATAAAGGCAATCAGAGATACACAAAGTGACTTAAAACCAATAACATAGTCACAAAGAGTATGGTAGCGCCTTGTAATTTACCTTTATATTGGAGAGGGGACCATGTTAGGATTTTAATGTCATTTATCTTTTTTTGTGCCATTTATATATTCCCATACACTGATATTTAGAATTAGTTGAATAAAAGTTATTTCTCACTTGAAATGGGAGAAAAATAAAGTATAATCTTGAGTGAGAACGGGATGTCAAACCCGGGAATATCAAGGGTCGCCTGTGTATATCATTCTAGAGGAAAGGCTTTTTATTATTTTTGTATCCTGAAACTTTTCTGGTCTTAATGAAAGGGACTAAGGTCCTATCATCCTTATTTCCTGATATCCATGACTGGAGTGATCCTAATTGGCATGCTGGGCGCTGAGATAACCCAAAGTCTCACAATGCAGGGGTGCTCCTGTAATTTAAGGCAAAAGGTCTTGGGGTGAACATGGTCCTCTTCCCTCTGGATCTTGACACTCAAGAATCAGGCTTAGTACATAAAAAGAAAGCCTGCAGTAAAGAATAATAATGTTCTAACAACATTTTGCAAGTTTTGCTATTCAAAAGAGCATATTGACAACAAATGTCCACAATAGTGATTTAAGTCTATATGTGGCAAACAAGTGTGACTCAAACAGCTATATACCTGCACACTGGCTGACAAGAACGACCCATGGCTGATCCTTGGTTCAGGCATCCCAGGCAATAATTTCCTCATTTGGGTGCTATTAGGCCTTGGCTATTATACATTTCCCTTTCTGGATCGCTACCTTGTCGTGGTGAAGGGGCTTGTGTACTTCAATGAAGCTGTGAGCTATAACATATAGAGTCACACAAGATGGGCAGGTCATAAGAGAGAGGTCAGATAAATTGTGGTCCACTGGAGAAGGAACTGGCAACCCATTACAGTTTCTTTGCCATGAAAACCTTACAAATAAGCACAAATAGGCACAAGATGTGCCTGGTTTGATGCAGTCCATAGGGTCACGGAGAGTCAGACCAGGCTGAACAACTGAATAACAACATGATACATTTAAAGCTCATCTGTTCCATAACCTTCAATTCTTAAAAATTCAAAACACACTGTGAAAAATTAGCAAAAATTTGTTTCTAATGCAACAAAGAAATATACTTTCCATGGTCATCCAAATTTGCACAAAATCTAATATCCTCCTTCCAATATATAAGTATATCTTGTTGCCATCACTTGCCATCAAATCTGCCTAATGATTTCAGCTACACAAGTACTGATGAGATCATATCTAATATTAATAACAACATTGTCATGCCTTTAGTAATGATATCACTTTATACCCTCATTGAACTATTGTTAATGCATCAAATGACATCACTTAAAATATGATTGTATGTTTGTTTTACTTCTCAGTCCTCTAAAGCAGTGGCTCTGGAGCTTTTCGATTTGGAAACCAGCTGTTTACCTTAACATACTTATGGAATCCGGGACATTGTGAGCAGGTTGATACTACATCTGACACATTAAAATGTAATTTAATTTAGTTTTCCATTGATCTGAACAGAATATATATATATATATATATATATATTTTTACTATTAATTCTCAGTTTTAAATTATATTTCTTCATAACAATTTCAAAATAAATAAAAATGGGGAGAGGAAGGGAAGGAAAGAAATAAAATGGGAAAGGAAAGAGGGTGGTAGATTAACAAAAGTAATTGCATCAGTTTACAATAGGTATTTGATACAAGTTAATTCACATATGTAAAAAAGACAATTAGAAATCAATAGGCACATTTGAATAAAAATTATACAATTTATTTTGCAATGTCAGTATATATACAGAGTATTCATCCAAACACTATTAAAATTCTGAGGAGAATGCGACAGATCTCTAGTTCAGTTTTTCAAAAATGGTTAAACCAATGCAGCTATTTAGCTTTAAAGATTAAACTACCATTTCTCCATTTTCACATATTTTCAAAATGACAGAATTTGAAGGGTCACTCAATTCAGTACAATTTGGACCACATAACAGTAAATATATCCTAAAAGCATGCTTTTTGAATTCTTGAAATATGTTCATTTTTCACTGAGAAATCCAATAAAGTAAAATCTGTGTTTACAGGTGTCACTGACTACCCACTGCCAGAACTGCAGCTAGAGGTATATGTAGTGAGCAAAACAACAAAAAGAGTTAACCCTTGACAAATCTATCTGTGCAGAGCATGGTATGATGGAATCACCTAAACAGGTCAGTGATGGGTTAACTGGTCTGTACAGACATGAGTTCAGTGAAAACTGCAATTAATCACTGTCTTCATCACACAGCTTGGCTGTCTGTTATTACTCATGCAACAGGCAAAGCCTAATTTGTATGTAAACAGTCTTAAAACTTTAGATGTTTTAACTGTTATTAGTGTAATTAAAGAAAAATGATAATTTTAATATACAATCTTCTGCTTTTTCACTCCATGAGGAACACTCACAGTGAGGTAAATGACCGTTTAATTTTGGGATCCGTAAGTTTTTCCATGATTCTGCTAATGCTCTTCTGGCAGCCAAGTTAATTTGTGCAGCTAAAGCGTTTTGCTTTCTTTTATATTATTTTCATAGATGAAATAAAAGGGAAAACCATGAATCAAGTGGAGGTGGGATTTTCAAACATGTTGCTATTAATGTATTAACTAGAATTCAGTAAGTTTACATTTTTGGGGAGGACCACCATACATGTAGATATGAACCTTCTGAGTTACAACCTTTCCAACATAGAGAGCTAGAGATCTGTCCCATCTTATATAATTTAATAGGTGTAAAATACCAACAGAAAAGTGTTTTATATGATTGTTCTTGATAATTGGAACAGATGAATTGATTATGTATTTCCCATATGCTTTGCAGTTCTTCTTTATCAAGACTTTCACTCAGATCTTTTTCCCATTGAGTTACATGTGGGAGAGGGGAAGTAATGTTTGCTCTTTGAAACAATGTGTAAAATTGGGATATCAATCGTTTTGGAATGTGAGTCAAATGACACATGTTTTAATTTGTATTGAGGAATGTTTATTCTTCTACAGTTAAGAGGTCCTTGTGGAATTGCCTGACCAGGAGGCAGCAGAGGAGCTTTTCCCGCGAGGTCAGTTTGAAATCTCCTAAAGCAGAGGCATGCAAAGGGATGTTGCATTTACTTGACACAATCGCTGGGATGTGAAGACAACTGAAAGATACCGTATATACTCGAGTATAAGCCGACCAGAGTATAAGCCGAAGCACCTATTTTACCACAAAATACTGGGAGAAATTAGTGACTCGAGTATGAGCCGAGGGTGGGAAATGTGCTGCCCCCTGTGTCCCGCTTGTGCCCTCTGTGTCCCCCTCTTGTGTGCCCTTTTCTTGTGTCCCCCCTCTCTCTCCCCTGTGTCTCTTCTCTCCTCTCCCTTCCCTGTGTCTCTTCCCCCCCTCCTCATTCTCAATCCCCTCCTCATCCTCAACCTCCCTCCTCAACCCCACTCCTCATCCTCAACCCCCTCCTCATCCTCAACCCTCTCCTAAACCTCAACCCCCCATCCTCAACCCCCTCCTCATCCTCAACCCCCCTCCTCATCCTCAACCCACCTCCTCATCCTCAACCCCCTCCTCATCCTCAACCCCCTCCTCAACCTCAACCCCCCCATCCTCAACACCCTCCTCATCCTCAACCCCCTCCTCAACCTCAACCCCCCTCCTCATCCTCAACCTCCCTCCTCATCCTCCCTCCTCATCCTCAACCTCCCTCCTCATCCTCATACTCCCTCCTCAACCACCCCATCCTCCACCCCCTCCTCAACCCCCCTCCTCAACCTCCCTCCTCAACCCCCCTCCTCAACCTCCCTCCTCAACTCCCCCCTCAACCTCCCTGCTCAACCTCCCCATCCTCAACCCCCTCCTCAACCGCCCTCCTCAACCTCAACCCCCCTCCTCAACCTCAACCAGCCTCCTCAACCTCCCTCCTCATCCTCCACCCCCTCCTCATCCTCAACCCCCCTCCTCATTCTAAACCCCCCTCCTCACTTTACCCCTCTAAATACCTCCCCCTCTCCCTTTCCCCTCACTTACCTTCATCTCTATCTTCAGCTTCTGCTCCGGCCTCCGCTACTTCCGGCGTCTTGACCCAGTATATGCATGTCACGTCATTAGGATATACCGGGTGCCGGCACCAGGTATATGCTAATGACGTGACGTCACATGCGAGCCACCTCATTAGCATTGGCCGGGTCAAGACGCCGGAAGGAGCGGAGGCCGGAGCAGAAGCTGAAGATGGAGGTAAGTGAGGGGAAAGGGAGAGGGGGAGGTATTTAGAGGGGTAAAGTGAGGAGGGGGGGTTTAGAATGAGGAGGGGGATTGAGGATGAGGAGGGGGGAGGGAAAGAGACACAGGGGGGGTAGAGAGACACGGGGGTAGAGAGACACGGGGGGTTAGAGAGACACGGGGGGGTTAGAGAGACACGGGTGGTTAGAGAGACACGGGGGGGGTTAGAGAGACACGGGGGGAGAGTGACTCGAGTATAAGCCGAGGGGGCCCTTTTTAGCCTTAAAAAAAGGGCTGAAAAACTCGGCTTATACTCGAGTATATACGGTAAGTGTGCCTCTAGCTTTACATATGTAGTACAGTATGTGCTCCTGTTTCAGTAACCCTGCAACAAATGTTACAAAATTCTCTAAGCATGCAGTGAATCAATGCCTGTATCCATAATGTGAACTGAGTAACAAAGACACATATTCTGCAAAGCTCATAAAGTGAACAAATGCTGACAAGAATAAACACAAATTATCTTCTGTATAAATGCAGGTTGTAAAGTGTTGGACTAATTGCCACTAAAATATATATGTAAAGGTGGAATAGGTTTGCTATACAATGGCAAAACGGTTATACTTTTACTCCAGCTTCTAGCACTAAATAACACAGAGGAGGTAGCTTTGAAGCTAAAAAGAACAGGGACGGGTGGAGAAAGCCTTTCCTGTAGAGATTGTGAAAACCCATTGCTACCCCTAGGTGGAAACGTTCTAACGTATTATACATTTTTCCTGTCATTCTCATTGAGATTGTTACAACAAGGAATGACGATAATGAAAAGATAATTATGCCCTTTGATTCACTGGTTTAGAGTGTGAATTTATCAAATGAATTGAATAACAAATGCTATAAAACGCTATAAACCCTTTAATTTTATAGAGTGAACCACTATTAACAGAGCAATAAAAGTCATAGATATTTAAGCACACAGATGGACTAAAAGCTCGCAGTAAAGGGGATAACTAGCCTTTGAATAAATGTTGGCTGCAAGCAAGGATTTAACTGCCACTGGAAAAATCAGATAAGGGGTTTAAGCTTCTTTAGATCTCTATATTGAATGAAATCACTTTCCCTAACCCCATGGTGATGGATGGGGAAAGAAGGAAACAATATTGAAGGGTATATCCAGAGCTACTGGAAATTATTGGTTTGCAGATTATTGCCGGAAATATTACCCTCTGGTGGAGGTTGTAAAGCCCATTTGACTGATCTTGTGGAAGAAATAAATAAATACAAATAAATAAAAGGTTTAGAATTTGCAGCTTATATTGTAAATAGTGAGTAATGATTTTTTTTAACAATACTAACATGACAGAATGCTTATTAACATATAACTTATATTTAAACTCCTGGTAAAGCACATAGGTATTGAATCCAGAGGAAGGCAAACAGTAAAAAAAAAACATTGCAACTAAGCCAATTGTCTCAAAAGGGGAAAAAAACTTAATTCCTTCCTGACCCCATGAAATGGCGATCGGATTACTCCCTGGATGAATCCTTTCTATTTAATCATACACTGAATTTTGTTAACAAATGTTTCTGCTGCAAATGACATAACTCTTTAGTAACATTCAATAAATTAACTTTTCAACCTTTTAACATACAATGATAACAATGCAAACATTAACATAAGATAATAACATTTAACCTTAATTTATTTTAAACTATAGTAATCTTGAATATTGAATCCAGAGGAAGGCAACTGGCCAAAAAATACTTTTCAACTTTGTAAATTTGTTGAAAGTGTTGTAAAAAAATAATTCCTTCCTGACTCCATTAACTGGCAATCGGATTCGTCCCTGGATCAATAATCTATATATCATGTAACATTTTAATTTTTCCACAAATGATGGTGCTGCTACTACCATTAAACCTTAATTACAAAGAATGCATCAACTTATCAGTCCTTTTCAAACAAAATTTTAAGATTACAAACCAGAAAGAAACATATTAAATTGTAAACAGTAAAGTTAATAAAATGCAAGCTAACTGTTTTGTGGGGCCTATCATGTCTAAACTGACTTCCAAGACTTTCAATTTTTTCTTTTTTTTTCGTTGAAAGTGGTTTTCTTTCAAAGTAAAGTGCCCAGCAGGCTTTTATTTGTGTCTATGGGATGTAACCCCCCTTTTTTTTTTCTTTCTTTCTTCTTTGTTGGTTATTACTGTATTTTTCTCAAATTGTAGATATAGTTTTGTAAGTGAAATAGTGTTCCTCTAAGAAGGGGCCAAGTGACCTTAAATTTCTTACTTAAAATGAAACCACTATTTTCTATGTTTACAAAACCTCATAGTACACAATGTTTTTTGTAAAAATACTTGGGTTGTCTTCAATTGAAACTTTAATCTCATCTGGATTTGTGCACCTCGAAAAAGCAACATAGAGTTGTCCATGTGCAAAAACAGGTTCCTGTAAAAAAATACCCACAGACTTAAAAGTTTGTCCTTGGGATTTATTGATGGTCAAGCCAAATGCCATGATAACTGGAAATTGTCTCCTTTAAAGGACAAAAGGCAAACCACTCTCGGTTGGAGCTAAATCAATTCTTGGTATAAAAACTTGTTCACCTTTATAGGTCCCAGTCATAATTTCTGCATGTATAAAAGGATCTTTTAAATCATGCACAATTAATCTGGTCCCATTACAAAGTCCTTTTTTTGGATTCATATTTCTCAATAGCATGACAATTGCCCCTGTTTTCAATTACAAAACATGTGGTGGCATTCCAGATGGGGTTAAAGAATTAATAAATTCTATACTAAAATTCGATTCACTGTCTTTATCGTCAGTAAGAACTAAATCTGCACTGTAATAATTATTTTGTGGTGCGTTGATGAATTTTAAAATGTAGTTTTTTAGGCATCTATATTTTTTTATGTTATTATCACTTTGCAATGTCTAAGTAATCGTCGTTATTCAGAGTGTTTAGAAAGATTGCTGATATGAGTAATTCCTTGCAAACCATTGTTGATGGAATGTCAATGGTATCATTGGGTAAATCATGTATTTGTGGATGTTTTCCTTCTCCAATTTGAATGAGCCAATTATTGAATTCGTTTTGGCCTTCAGATCTCATATTTAATTCTAATTTGAGGTGTGTAAATATTTTCCACAGTTTACTTGTCTTGATACATGTTTCAGTGATATCAGTTTTATTTCCATGTGGCACAACAGATAATGTTTGCCTAAAATCTCCTCCTAACAACATCATCTTTCCACCAAATGGCAAATTATTATCCATCATTTCTTTTAAGAAACTATCAATACATTGCAAAGCATGACATGACATCATTGTTGCCTCGTCTATGATAATTAATTTACTTTTTTTAAATGTTTTGGCTTGTAAAGAATTTAGTAGAATATCTGACACTAATGTTTCTAAAGTGGGAACTGGCAGTATAAATCCACTATGCACAGTTCTACCACCTTCTAACAAAAGTGGAGCAATTCCAGTTGTTGCAAATGGCATTGCTATTTGACCCTGTGCTCGAATGTAACTCATCAAACAATTGTACAGATACGTTTTTCCTGATCCACCAGGGCCATCGAGATAGAAATAACGGTCTTTGACCATTTCATCATCTATAGCATTCGTGATGGCATTAAAAGCTTGTAATTGTAAAGTATTTCAAGTTGCCAGTTTTTCTTCTGTTTTTTTGTTTTTGTAGCTCAGTGTCATAATCATCAAAGTTGATGTCATCTATAAATCCTGGATCAGGCAAATTAAAACTTGCACAATTTAATCCATGAGCAAGAAATATGTCTTGAATTTCCATTAAGGTTTTTAACATTGCTATTGGCTCATTGGAACGTTTCAAGAAGTCTTCGGACATATTTAATTTAAATGTTACCCACAAAGTAAATGCATCAGGTACATTGCAAAAGATGCAAATTAATGCAAATTGTTCTCTCATTTGCTCTGACATTTGACATAGTGCTGCTTCTTCCAGACATCTCTCCCATTCAGTATCATCTGCTATGAGGTTTTGATGTCTTGCAGCTAATAGGAAAGTCTCATAAACTATGTCATTCACTGTATGTAAATGTTCAAAACATTGTGCACCGGGAACATGTAAAAGAAGTCATCTTAAACTGAAACGTTCAATGTCTCTTGGACTGACGGTATAAATTTGTGGTATAATTTTATGCGTATCTCTTTTTTGTTGTCGCCATAGACCACTTACAAATACATAGTGATATGGAATCTCAATGTATAAAATGGTCTGGCCTGCGTGTCCTGGCACTTTAATTTAAACCATGCAGTAAGTGTTGTATCTCTGTGTTCACTTTGAGCTAAGGCAGTTCTTTCATTGCCTACAGTAAAGCAAACAAACTGACTTTGTGGCAAATGTACAGCTACATGTGACTGATCATGCATCTCAAATTTAAGAAGCAGCTACATTGCTTCCTGAGCACTGACATAGCCAGCATCTAAATAATTATAAAGTTTGTTATGTAAAATTGGATTTTCCTTTTCATTTGTTGCACCTTGCACAACAACAGTTGCTGCATAATATCCTTTGTATATATATTTATACACATATGTGATGGATTTAATAGAAGTGCAAGCTTCAACATTTATGTGTGCATTGTACTTCATGAGCAAATGTGGATTGTATGGATCAACCTTTTGTCCACGGATAATAGCTGTTGGTCCATGTCTTCTTTTATACAAAGGGTATCCATCACAATTAGCATAAGTTTGCATTCGAAATTGTTTTAGAAATTGTTTTGTACATTTTTTATTTTCCATACATGGTGAATTTGGATTCATATCTCCACATGGCCCATGAATCAATCTGTGTGTCACAATCTCAAATAGTTTGGAATATTTTTCTGGATCTGGCAATTCAGCAGTAATGACTGAATCCACTCTCTCTGCAGTATTCAACTTATCTTTTTCTTGCAGGATTAAAAGCATGTGAGCATGTGGCAGTCCTCCTTTTTAAATTCAATGGTATAAACAAAATCCACACATTTTCCAAATAACTGTGCTTTAGTTATATCATGCATTAATTAATTGAGTTTGATTTTGAATACTCTTGCCACTAAATCTGGTCGGTCAGAAGTAGTTTGTCCCAGATTCAAATTTTCCTTGATCTCTGGCCATTGTGGATTACATGTGAATGTAATGAATAAATCTGTTTTTCCAAATTTTGCGACAATAGCCATGGCATCATTATATCTTTCTCGCATATTGTGAGGAGATCCTTGGAAAGTGGATGGCAAAATGATTGCTCTTCCAGCTGGAATGTCTCTGTTGGTAGCCAGTTGAGAGACATAAAAATAAAATTTCGATTATTTGCTTCGACTTGTAGATAGGAATCAATAATCCATTGTTATGTGAGTTTTCCCCACATAAAGTAGGATTAAAAGAATCCCTGAATAGCAGTTTGTGCCACTTTATATTCCAGCATAGAAATATTGCATCTAGCACGAACTTTACTATTGGGATAACTTTGCAATTGTAATTTTGGTTCCCATCCAGGTTCACCATTTGGAAAGAAAATGAGATATGTCATTGGATTTAAATTACAACTTAATATATTTATGTTTATAAAAGGTTGTTCTTTATTGCGTGGATATATTCTAATATCCCGCTGAAAAGGTGGTTCACCATCTTCATTTTTAAAGACCATGGCAACCTCATTAACTGTTGGTAAATTATACCATCTTTGATCAGTGTTGCAATCTCTTTTTAACACCATATTTACTCTTGGCATTGTCAATTGATGTCTTTGAGCATGTTGCTGTTGTTCTTTTTCAACCTGTGCTAATTGTTTGTATGCTTGACTGTATGGGTTGTTGGCCATAATTTTATCCAGCTGTTCAAAGACTATGCGCAAACACTGTTTATTTTCTGGAAGCATCATTCCTTCTTCAACAGCTTCCATTGTATCTAAGACATATAACTGTGCTCACCTTCTTGTGGGTGTAAATGTGAAGTTCAATGATAAATTTGTCCTTGAATGCTAATTCAGCAAGGACTATGTCCTGGGACATTTTCTGCTAATGTAGCACCCATTGAAGCAAATTAAATTACACTGTTATAAGACCTTATGTTTTTTTAAATTGGTATCATTTGGAAATGTTGGATTGCTCATGATACTTTGTAAGTAATCTGGAAATGTGTGTCTTTGTGGAAGTCTTACCTTTCCTTTCTAACAACAACTAATGAAGTTTCGTCAGTTGGTCTTTCCTTAAGAAAATTATAGGCCCCACAAAACTGACAAACAACATTGAGTAATCCACAATAATGAGTGTCTACTGTTACTGCTCTAATAAACGCAGTATCCTGAGCTTCCTCAACATAGATATCACTACAACTTTCTATATCTACATTGGTGTCATGTGTCTGAACATTGTTGTCAATAGGCAATATTGTATCATTGGGCAATGGTTCACAGACATGTTTTGTTTACTTTTTCATTTCTTTGAAGCTCCAGCACACTCACTTTGTGTTTTCTTACTCATTTTTCTTTTATTTAAAAGTCTCTGTCGGTCTTCTCTTAAGCGTTGGGAAGTTTCAGGTGACTGTGCATCTCTCCACCTTTGCTTCCTTTCCCTTGCCTCTGTTCTTTTGCATTCAATGGTGTCTTCTTCATTATCCGCCATTGTAATATGTAATTGTAAATACAGGAGTAAGATGTCATGTTTTTTTGTTCTGTACATATTGTTTGTAGCTGCTCTCAATCCAAAGGTAAATAGCATTACCGTATATACTCAAGTATAAGCCACGTTTTTCAGCCCTTTTTTTAAGGCTGAAAAGGGCCCCCTCGGCTAATACTCGAGTCACCGGTATCTCTCCACCCCCGTGTCTCTCTTTCCCCCGTGTCTCTCCACCCCGTGTCTGTCCACCCCGTGTCTCTCTTCCCCCATGTCTCTCTTTCCTCCCATGTCTCTCCACCCCCGTGTGTCTCTTTCCCCGTGTCTCTCTTTCCTTCATGTCTCTTCACCCCGTGTCTCTCTTTCCCCCGTGTCTCTCCACCCCGTGTCTCTCTTCCCCCCATGTCTCTCTTTCCTCCCATGTCTCTCCACCCCCATGTCTCTCCACCAACGTGTCTCTCTTTCTCCCGTGTCTCTCCACCCCCGTGGCTCTCTTTCCCTCCTGTGTCTTTCCACCACCGTGGCTCTTTCCCTCCCCCTCCCTTATCATCCTCCTCATCCTCAACCCCTCATCCTCAACCCCCCATCCTCATCCTCAACCCCCCTCCTCATCCTCAACCCCCCAGTCCTCCACCCCCCTCCTCATCCTCAACCACCTCCTCATCCTCAACCCCCCAGTCCTCAACCCCCCTCCTCATCCTCAACCCCCCTCCTCATCCTAAACCCCCCTCCTCATCCTCAACCCCCCACCTCACTTTACCCCTCTAATTACCTCCCCCTCTCCCTTTCCCCTCACTTACCGTCCATCAGCAGCTGCTCCTCCACTCCTCTGCACGTCTTCTGGCTGCGTCGGGACCTGGCATATGCTAATGACATGATGTCACATGCGGGTCACGTCATTAGCAGTGACCAGGTCTCGGCGCAGCCAGAAGGAGAGCAGAGGAGCGGAGGAGCAGCTGCTGATGGAAGGTAAGTCAGGGGAAAGGGAGAGGGGGAGGTAATTAAAGGGGTAAAGTGAGGAGGGGGGTTGAGAAAGAAGAGGTGGGTTGAGGAGGGAGGTTGAAGAGGGGGGTTGAGGATGAGGAGGGGGGTTGAGGAGAGTGATTGAGGAGGGGGGTTGATGATGAGGAGGGGGGTTGAGGAGGGGGGGTTGTGGAAGGGGGTTGAGGATGAGGAGGGGAGTTAAGAGGGGGTTGAGGAGGGGGTTGAGGAGAGAGGTTGAGGAGGGGGGTTGTGGATGAGGAGAGAGGTTGAGGAGGGGGTTGAGGAGAGAGGTTGAGGAGGGGGGTTGTGGATGAGGAGAGAGGTTGAGGAGGGGGGTTGAGGATGAGGATGGGGGTTGAGGAGAGAGGTTGTGGAGGGGGTTGAGGATGAGGAGGGGGGTTTAGGATGAGGAGGGGGGTTGAGGATGAGGAGGGTGGTTGAGGACTGGGGGGTTGAGGATGAGGAGGGGGTTAAGGATGAGGAGGGGGGTGGAGGACTGGGGGGTTGAGGATGAGGAGGGGGGTTGAGGATGAGGGGTTGAGGATGAGGAGGATGATAAGGGAGGGGGAGGGAAAGAGCCACAGTGGTGGAGAGACACGGGAGGGAAAGAGAGCCACGGGGTGGAGAGACACGGGAGAAAGAGAGACACGTTGGTGGAGAGACACGGGGGTGGAGAGACATGGGAGGAAAGAGAGACATGGGGGGAAGAGAGACACGGGGTGGAGAGACACGGGGGAAAGAGAGACACGGGGTGAAGAGACATGGGGGAAAGAGAGACACGGGGGAAAGAGAGGGGGGTTGAGGAAGGAGGTTGCGGAAGGGGGTTGAGGAGGGGGGTTGAGGAGAGAGGTTGAGGATAAGGAGGGGGTTGAGGATGAGGAGAGAGGTTGAGGAGGTGGGATGAGGACAGAGGTTGAGGAGGGGGGTTGAGGATGAGGAGGGGGGTTAAGAGGGGGGTTGAGGAGGGGGTTGAGGAGAGAGGTTGAGGATGAGGAGGGGGGTTGAGGATAAGGAGAGAGGTTGAGGAGCGGGGTTGAGGATGAGGACGGGGGTTGAGGAGAGAGGTTGTGGAGGGGGTTGAGGATGAGGAGGGGGGTTGAGGAGGGAGGTTAAAAAGGATGGTTGAGGATGAGGAGGGGGGCTCAGGAGGGGGATGAGGAGGGGGTTGAGGAGGGGGGTTAAGGAGAAAGGATGAGGAGCGGGGTTGAGGAGAGAGGTTGAGGAGGGGATTGAGGATGAGGAGGGGGGTTGAGGATGGGGGCTGAGGAGGGAGATTGAGGAGGGGGGTTGAGGATGAGGAGGGGGGTTTAGGATGGGGGTTGAGGAGGGGTGTTAAGGAGGGAGGTTGCGGAAGGGGGTTGAGGAGGGGGGTTGAGGAGAGAGGTTGAGCATAAGGATGGGGTTGAGGATGAGGAGAGAGGTTGAGGAGGTGGGATGAGGACAGAGGTTGAGGAGGGGGTTGAGGATAAGGAGGGAGGTTGAGGAGGGAGGTTAAAAAGGACAGTTGAGGATGAAGAGGGGGGTTGAGGATGAGGAGGGGGCTCAGGAGGGGGGATGAGGAGGGGGGTTGAGGAGGGGGAGGGGGTTGAGGAGAAAGGATGAGGAGCGGGGTTGAGGAGAGAGGTTGAGGAGGGGGGTTGAGGATGAGGAGGGGGGTTGAGGATGAGGAAGGGGGTTGAGGAGGGGGGTTGAGGATGAGGACGGGGGTTGAGGAGAGAGGTTGTGGAGGGGGTTGAGGATGAGGAGGGGGGTTGAGGAGGGAGGTTAAAAAGGATGGTTGAGGATGAGGAGGGGGGCTCAGGAGGGGGATGAGGAGGGGGTTGAGGAGGGGGGTTAAGGAGAAAGGATGAGGAGCGGGGTTGAGGAGAGAGGTTGAGGAGGGGATTGAGGATGAGGAGGGGGGTTGAGGATGGGGGCTGAGGAGGGAGATTGAGGAGGGGGGTTGAGGATGAGGAGGGGGGTTTAGGATGGGGGTTGAGGAGGGGTGTTAAGGAGGGAGGTTGCGGAAGGGGGTTGAGGAGGGGGGTTGAGGAGAGAGGTTGAGCATAAGGATGGGGTTGAGGATGAGGAGAGAGGTTGAGGAGGTGGGATGAGGACAGAGGTTGAGGAGGGGGTTGAGGATAAGGAGGGAGGTTGAGGAGGGAGGTTAAAAAGGACAGTTGAGGATGAAGAGGGGGGTTGAGGATGAGGAGGGGGCTCAGGAGGGGGGATGAGGAGGGGGGTTGAGGAGGGGGTTGAGGAGAAAGGATGAGGAGCGGGGTTGAGGAGAGAGGTTGAGGAGGGGGGGTTGAGGATGAGGAGGGGGGTTGAGGATGAGGAAGGGGGTTGAGGAGGGGGGTTGAGGATGAGGAGAGACGTTGAGGAGGGGGGTTGAGGATGAGGAAGGGGGTTGAGGAGAGAGGTTGAGGAAGGGGGTTGAGGATGAGGAGGGAGGTTGAGGAGGGAGTTTGAGGAGGGGGGTTGAGGATGAGGAGGGGGGTTGAGGATGAGGAGGGGGGATAAAGAGGGGGGTTGAGGAGGGGGGTTGAGTTTTGGGAGTTGAGGAGGGGGGATGAGGAGGGGGGATGAGGAGGGGGGTTGAGAAGGGGAAGGGGGGTTGAGGAGGGGGTTGAGGAGAGAGGATGAGGAGGGGGTTGAGGAGAGAGGATGAGGAGGGAGGATGAGGAGGGGGTTGAGGAGGGGGGTTGAGGAGAGAGGATGAGGAGGGGGGTTAAGGAGAAGATGAGGAGACAGGATGAGGAGGGAGGTTGAGGAGGGGGGTTAAGGAGGGTGATAAGGGAGGGGGGGAGAGACACAGGGGAGGGAGAGGGGGAGAGACACAGGGGAGGGAGGGGGGATAGACACAGGGGAGGGAGAGGGGAGAAGAGACACAGGGGAGAGAGAGGGGGAAGTGACACAGGGGTGAGAGGGAGGAAACAAGGGGCACATAGGGCACACAAGTGGGGGACACAGAGGGCACAAGAGGTACACAGGGGGCAGCACATTTCCCACCCTCGGCTTATACTCGAGTCACTGAGTTTTCCCTGTATTTTGAGGTAAAATAGGTGCCTTGGCTTATACTCTGGTCGGCTTATACTCGAGTATATAAATTAATTAAAGAATGCAAAGATTTGAAAATCATTTTTATTTTTTCTCTGAAATAAATGAAACAATTTTTGGGGTGTTTTATTGGCATACATTAAAAAGCAAAGCACTGCACATATATATATTGATAGTATTAATTTTTTTTGACTAATGAATTATTAAGTCATAACTAAATGAATATACGTTATTGAATTAATCAAAAACTGAGATCAATAGTAAACCTAAAAAATTAATTAAATTGTCGTATATAAGATCAAACAGAAACAGCTATTATCAAAGTATAGATGTGGCCTAAAATAATGTTACATTTTCTTAACGATGCAATTAATTTAGTTATGATGCCTAATTTAGGTTCTTTAAAGTTAATTAGTTAAGCATAAATATATCTTGCTATTTTTTTTGTTGTTATTGTAATGACAAATTAAATACTAAAAACCTAATTCATTTTCATGTTCTTGTTGTTATTGTAATGAAAAATTAAATACTAAAAACCTCATTCATTTGCAAGTTGTTTAAAGCAATAGGGCACTATATAAGCACATAGTCTTTTTATTTTTTTTTAACTTTAGTTTTGGATAGATGTTCATTAACTAAAATGTTCAGGAAAAATAACATGCTATGTTGTTGTATAGAGCCCTATTAAATTTAGCAAATTGCAAATGAATGAGTCCCTAAAAAATATAGTTTCATGAATTAATCATTAAGTGTCATCAATCCAAAACCATAAGGGCATGCTGAAAACATATACCTGTGAACTTGCTGTTTGTGTATAAATCCTTGCAAATTCACTCTCTGTCTTCAGTCAGGTGCAGAGATGAGTAATCTGTGAAATAACATGAAAATAATTTTTAATCATTGTATTCCATTAATTCTTGATTGAATGAAGTCCATATATTTAAGTGCTTAGTAAAATTTAAAAATGTTTTAAGTCTTCTAACCCCATCTTTTTTTTATATTATTATTAATTAATAGTTTTAAAAACAATGTACATAAATGAGCAGTAAGGCAGATATATAAGTGCATGTTAAAATGTGTTATCACTTTTATTGCAGTCTTTTTTTTTTTTAATGATGACTAATTATTAATGAATTAAAATATTATTATACGTTAATTAATCAATAACTGTTATCCATGTTACCAACAAAAAATGAAGCCTTTTTTGTTCCGTAACTACATACTTAAATGATATACCTGTCAAGGTGATCTTTATGGTGTTCAAAGGCTGCAAACGTCACTCTCTGTGTCAGCTGCAGAGACGATGAAACTGTGAAATAAGATTGAAATCATTTGTAATATTTTGCTTCATCCCTATCAGGCAATCAGCAGCAACACAGATATATTGGCATAGATGCAAAACATAAAAGCATATTCATCAATGTATTGTTAAATTAAACCTTTTTTTTGTAATGATTACAAATTATTAATTAATGAATATATTAATATACGTTAATTAATCAATAAGTGTCATTAATTCCAAATAAAAAAAGTTTAATCCTTTTTTTTACCTATAAGAACATAATTTAATGATATATCTGTAAAGGTGATGTTTATGGTGTTGAAAGGCTGCAAACGTCACTTTCTGTGTTGAGTCAGCTGCAGCGACACAAATAAGAGGGAAAGCATTTATAATATTTGGCCTAATCCTTATGAGGCAATCAGCATCATCACGGATATGTCAGTGCATCTTAAAATATACATCTTGTTTGTGGTCCTTTTTTTTTTTTTTATATTACTAATTACAAATTAATAAATTAATGTACATTAATAATCAATTAATCACTGACTAAATGTATTCTAAAGAGCTAAGCATTAATATATTCCTAAATTTAAGGCATTGTAAAATCTCAAATATTTTTTGTTCATAGTGATTACTAATAATGTAGTAATTAAATAATGTACAATAATAATGAATGAATCAGTGTGTAAATGTCTTAGAATTTTTTTTGCAATAATGTATTAATAAACTTTAAGCTTTTTTTTCTTAATGATTACTAATTACTAATTATTAAATTAAAGTACATTATTAATTAATTATTCAATTAATTAATATATTGCAAACAGCTAAGCATGAAAGTATTGCTAAGCTAAATTAAGCGTAAATTCTTGTTTGCTCAATTTGTTTAAGTAATCCTTTTTTTATTAATAATGAATTAATTCATTATTGATTAATGATTATTAATATATTGTGCCTTTTTGTATTTAATATTCAGCCATCAGTATCCTGAAGAGCTAACAATCACTTGGGATTTTCCGGCAGCAGAAAATGTCCAGTCAGACTGTCATCACTTGAGGAGAAAGTGTCAGTTCTGTGGCAAGTGTGCCCTATATATAGGCTGCGTGTTCGAGACAAAACCGTTGATTTAGACGGGAAATCTGCCATTTCACAATGTTAATGTGTAAATGTGTAAGTTAGTATTGTAAAATGGCGACGTTAGTCTATGTTTTCCGCATTGCGCGCTCATTTTACGTCCTTCCTCATTTTACATTTCTACCGCATATGTCGCTGGCTGTGTTTTGCGCGGTTCGGGGTCGTGTAGCCTCGTTTAAATTTTTTCTCAGACGCCATTGTTTTTCGCGCTTAGGTGATTTTCAAGTGCCGAAACTACTTATATTCGACCTAAATTTGCGTTTCACCTTACTTCCAGACATCCTGGCTGTTCTCCCGTGCTATTGGTGAGCTTTTTGTTGTTTTTTGTGTTTAATTTTTTGTGTTTTTGTTGTATTTTAGTTTGCGCGGTCCGGCCGTTAACTTCGTATTTTTTGTAGGTCATATTTTTTTTTATACTTCCTGCATCTCGTATTTTTTTTTTCTCTATCCCGCAATCGTCAACTACTTTCAGCCAAAGGCGAAGCCGCATTTTGTAGTGTTTGTAGGCTAAGTCCCGTGTGTTTCATTCCCTCCACTGCTCGCCTTGCTTCGCTTACCAAGGGAGTCAAATAGGATCGGACGCACCTGTGCTTACGTGACCATGTCGTGCATGCGCAGTTGTTCGTGTGTATAAGTTATCCTTTAATGCTTCCTCGGTTGCTTGGCAACTTAATTAGAGAGTGAACAGAAATCCGTCTGATGGTATGGTTACAACAAGTATAGCTTAGTCCAGTAAGACATCTAATCCTTATGAACTGGAGCGGTCCAAGAAGGGGCAGCAATGGACATCTGTATTAACAGTATAACAGAAGTGATGTTGGTCTATAGTTTTCACGTTTCTGTGGGCCATGGCCTTTTTTATGGATCAGATTTGTATGTGCTTTCAACTTTCCGATGGAATAGACTCTTGTTGTAGAAGAGCATTTAGAAAACAGAGAATGTAGGCATTTAGTATAGAGGCAAAGTTTGAAATAAGAGCTAAAAAAACCATTGGTCCCTGGAGCATTTGAGGATTTTAACCTTTTTTAGAACTTTGGTTAATTGTTTGTCTCTTGTTGTGTCTGGTTTATTAGCTTTTTTGCGGTATTTCTGTTTAGTTTGTTTCATTGGATATTCCATATGTTTTAAATGTATTTATTTTAAGGCACTTCTTGCTTCTACAATTTGTAAAAGGTTTCCTGGGATGGGATTTGTTTATGTGTTGTTTCTAACTTCAGGAGTTAGGCATAAACATTTTTGAGTTCTTATGTTGCAGATGTATTGGCATGGGAAGCTAAACTTATCAATTTACCTGTCATAGCTGCTTTATGTGCCATCCAAAGAGATGATATGGATATGTTATTTGTATCATTCGTTTGAAAATAATTTGTTAGGTGAGTTTTGATTTGTTCTTTATATATTGGATTTGTTAATATAGAGTCAATCTATTTCCAATGACTGGGGGCTGTCTCCTTGAAGACAATAGATATCTGTGCATGATCTGACCCTATAATTACTGTATATTAATGTGAGTGTTTTATATTTTATGAAATAATATTATCTATCAAGAAGATATAAATTCTAGAGTATGTTGTGTAAAGAGTGGAGCAGAAAGTATAGTTTTTTGTGCTAGGATGGTGGGTCATCAACTAGGTCTGAACTGGTGATCCATTTCCTAAGAATTTTGCTGCTATGAACGCTATGAGCTTGTCTTGAATTTATGGTGATAGTTGAGATGGATCTTTCTAAATCAGGGTTTAGTGTTCAGGTCTTCCATAAGTATTATTGGAGCTGTTGAGTGTTTCTGGATATTTAAAAACAGGAAGTCCCATAATTGATGTGTTGTTAAATAAAGGTGCATATACATTAACTAGCATTATGGGTTTGGGTTCTAGTTGTCCATTCAGAATTAGAATACGGCCATCCTGATCTGTGTATTGTGAAAGGTACGAGAGTGGGTACATTTTGCTAATCGAGATAGTAGCACTGTCATGCCCAGAAGAGCCCCCACTGTTAGTCATATCCAATATTGCTAAATATTTCAAAGTACATGGGACTTGCTAAGAAATATGACATGATGGTGCAAAGTGTAATGTATGGTAGGCCTCAATAATTAATTTTGGGGTCACTAAATGATGTTTATTATACAGAGCAGTGTGTGTGTGTAGCCTTATGGATGCATAGGGGGTACACAGGCATGTTTAGTGCCTACATGCTGCATTTTCCTCAGAGAGTTTAGTGAGGTGTATTGCCAGGGTCTCTGGGCAGAGGGGTCATCAGTTGCTTGGTCATAAGGGAATCCAGTACATTATGGAAAATAGGCCTCCATATTGCCATGCTCCTGCCCTAAATGTATCTAGCCTTGAGGCACCTTAGATGGTGTAGTGCCACAAGCTATTTGTTACTTACTAGCATGGGTCAGTTCCTGCATGTATAGATCAGAAGAAGTCAGGTCCCAAAGAGGAAATATATGGCTCTTTAATTACAACCTAGAGAGTATAGGAAGCAGGAAAGAGAGCACATGGTGAAATCTTAGACGTTCAGGCCCCTAAGCTTGGGGTGGTGGTGGTGGTGGGGGGGGGGGGGGGGTAGGTAACTAATAACCCTGACATGTGGGAGTATTAATTAATCTTGTGCTATTGGTGACTGTATGATTTAAATATGTTGCATTGTTGCCAAAATAAATGCTCAGTGCCTGAACACTAAACTAATGGTGTTGCTGGTCTTATTTGTCCTGTTTCTCCATGACTGATGTTTTGATCTGAAATGCTGGGTGCCGAGAAGAATATAAAAGTCACAACCTGCAGATTGCCCCTATCCTGTAAGCTACAGTAGGACAATTAGGGGTGTGGGGGTGTGATGAGCCCCAAATCTGAGTTGCGACAAGCACCATTGTGTTTTGATCTAGAGCCAGAATGATAAGCCTATAAAATGTATCCTTATGTCATATTTGGAATTTGAGTTTTTTTAAATTTGGTCTCTTGTAAGAAAATTATATCAGCTTTTAGACTTTTAAAGTCTAACAGGGCTTATCTTCTTTTCTGTGGGACAAGACTGAGTGTAATTTCAGATATGATGTTGAATTACATTTTGTCGTATACTACTAGTACTACTATAGTACTAATAGTTAATTTAAATACAACATATTCATTAAACAAGTTTTGAAAACACCTGATATATGGATATTCATTTGAACAGAAGAAGAAACATTGATTCCCTATAATATGTTTTGTTATACTGAATATTACTATTTGGCAACCAGTTTACTATAGATGTCGTAATTGCCCATATTTATATAGGATGATTCAGCACTATTTCATTTTATATTCACAGTTTTGGATGGGGATTATGGTGGCATTGATCCTGTGCTCAATTACCCCATCTTTAACCAAAATATTTTTTATAACCTCTATATTAACCAACATGATTTTTTCTGATGTTGTTCTCCTGATTGTAAGTTTCAAAATATTTCCCAATGTCTTTTCTACAAGCAAGAATTTTATATTTGAATCAGCTTTATACAATCATTAAAATGTTCTTACCATAGGATTAGTAGTGCTCATTCAGTAGATACAGAACAGTAGATATATGTCAGTAGGAATGGTGTGTAAGTATAAGAATATATTAAATGGGTTTCTGCAGTGGTTAAACAATTACAGCCTTATTAAATTGTGATTCAGTAAATTTAAAAGGGCTCTATTTAAGCACACAGCATATTTTATTTACAGAAGTTTTTAGTTAGTAAAGACCTTGCTTTTGGATAGAAGTTCACTAACTAAAAACTTCTGTAAAAAAATATGCTGTTTGCTTAAATAGAGCACTTTTAAATTTGCCGAATTGCAATTTAATAAGGCTGTTAATGTTTAAATATTAAATTATTAGCAATACATTTCAGTGTTTCAAAAATAAAATTTCACCTAATAGGGGGTAAACTAGAGCAGACCTGTCTGAAACTGTTTATTGTTCAAATTTAAGTTTTAAATGCTATAGTGAATTTCTGTTATTCAAATAATGATTTTATTGCTACACAGTTGTTAAAAACAAATAAATAAATAAATAATCGGTATGACCACTACAGTTGCCCATTAACTATGTTTATATTATAAATCTATGTACATGTGGATGGATGCCATGTGTGAATTTGTATGTATACATGCATTTGTTTGTTCGTGTTTTCTCCACTCTCAAATCTTTCTAGTTATCATTCAGATTATCTTCAGCCTTTGAAAATGCACCAAAGTACTGTATTTTCTGTCATGCAGATAACATTTTTTAGATTTTATACATTAGAATTCGTTTAATGATTGTGAAATCTTTTATTCACAGCAGAGTTTATGGAAGTTTTAGGAATTTTGCAGTAATGGTGACAATAAATGATGGCAGTGAAGATGGGTGTAGTACACACTCTTATGATTAGACTAACACATCCCCTGACAATACTATTTGGTGTTGTCGGGGCTATATATGTCAATCAATTAAATCATGGGTCAGACATGGGTGATCCAAAGAGTGTCGCATTTTAAGTGGTTAGCTCTGGTTCTGTCCCATAGCAATATAAATAAATTTAGCATAAAGACCACCAATGGTCATCATTCATCTAATACCACTAACGTATTCAATGGTTAAGCTGCATGCAGCATATTGTGTATCCACTGGATCCAATGCGATCACCCCTACTTGTATCTGAGCGAAAGCTCATTGCTCAAGAAAATACTTATTAAAGCTGTAGCCAACAGCTTTTTTACCAGGAATTAAGGCTGGCATTACAATGCAAGTGCACATCAGTACTTCAACAGTATTTCACCTGATCAATATGGTGTTTGTGATAAGTAATGAGCCATGTGAAGCAGACTTGGATGTGACCTTTGAAGGTCAATTGGGGGAAGGGTTTTAGAGCATATCGGTCTGATATTTCTAGGACTTTTAAAAAGTATAGGACATTATTGCAAAAACAGATTAAAATGAAAATGGGGGTAATAAGATTAAAGAAATATACCGAAGTAAATGTGGTACCTTGTGATTTGAGGATTAAATTGGATCCAAGTAACAACTTGAGAGAAGTAACTGGTGAACCTTTTAGTCACAAATGGTATGATATATTGACAACATGCTCATTGAAACATATGCAACTAAAAATAGACAAAGATCGAACGAGATTATCCTGTTTGCAAACTGAGTTGGATTGTAACTTACATGAAGTTAATACATTTCTAGAACATGTTTCTTTAAAAAAATTGAATGATGAGTCATAGGGCCATATCAGTAAATTACAGGAGTGAATCAACTTTAGGAAACGGAGAGGATTTTAAATCAAATAGGATAGGGGAGAAGTAAAAATTCCTTTGACTAAAGTACTTATTAATCAGATGTTGATGGTAATCCTAATGAAGAGCTTCAGAGCTCAAAAGTTAGAGGAAGGTTTTTTTAAGTTAGCAGCAAGGAAAAAGACTATAAAAGGGGGTATATACAGGAAGAGGGTATGCATCCCGCAGCAAGAACAAATATGGTAGGTACTATCAAGCACCTCAATTCCCAAGAACCAGACAACCAATAAGAAAGGATCAGGACTAACTAGCAGTTTTAGGGAGTTTTAAGGACAAGATGAGAGTAAAATTTCCCATTAAACCAGACACATATAAAAGCTCTAGAAAGAGTATTGGCTTTTTGTCCTGCGGCCCCTCTAAATACATTTGAAGTGGTTAAGCATCTGCATATTTTTGCTAGAAAGCTAGTACCACATAAAACCATAAATAGAAATAATTCTAAATCAAAAATATAATTGAATGAAAATGACAAACAACTTGTGTGCAATATACAGGCATCAATAAAAGGAAAGAAATAATGCAGAACAAGAATTAAGAGACTTAAAAGAGTTGGAACTCAAGTATTTGGGTTTAGAGTTTGAGAAAAAAGATGTTATCACCTTTCACAATATGTATATACCCCTTATTTGTCAGGCATCTAAATTTGTTTGTCAAAATATAAAACAAGTTTACTAATGTAGCAGGAGATAATATGACCAGACAATAACGTAAGTCATTGAAAGACCTTTTGAATCATAAAGTATTTAATTTCATACCAGCAGAAAAAGGAAGTTAATTTAGTAATTATGCAGCAAAATCCTATATATAAAAGAAGCAATGAGACAATTGAATGATAGGTGAATTAATGAAAAAGAGATACTAACCCAATCAATGACATACAGGAGAATTTAACTAGGATTTTGGAACAGGCAAAAGGGGATGGTTTGATTAGTCAGAAAGAATATGATTTTGGAGACCCAAGAAGTAAAGTAAAATCAAAATGGTCCTTGTAGGGACAATACTTTTCAACGAAGAACGAATAAGCGTTCAAGCTAAGATTCCCCAAAACACCCAAAAATTGTTTGTTTGTTATATGTTTATACAATGGAAATAAGAGAAATGGAATGTCAAGCAAAATAAGTCTTTATTTGATTAATATAATAAATGTTTTATATTTATGGGTATTTCTGAAAATTGCTTGCCACTTGTATTGACAACTCAAAGACAATATTACCGTGAGTAGATTATTTTTTTTTTTTACGTATGGTATGTCAGTTTGGAGGAAAACTACCTTGTCTTTTTTATTTTTTTTGTGTACGAATTGAATGTTTGTATTTGTTTATATAAATGTATTCATTTATAAATAAAAATAAACAAAATAAAGAATATGATTATTTCATTATTTCCACATTCAGTTATGCCAACAATTTATTTTGTTACCAACATACATAAAAACTTTAGGAACCCTCTGGTATTCCGATTATAGCAGTCATCCAGGGTCCAGCTGAAAATGTGAGTGCAAAGCTTTGCTCACGCACGAGTGGGGGCGCGCACTGGAGGCCAGGCGCGCGCTCGAGCGGGGGCGCTCACGGGAGGCGGCTGCCGCATAAGGTGAGGAAGGAGTGGGTAAGGCACATAGGAGGGACAGCTGTGTGGAAGACAGACAAAGGGAAGGGAGAGGAGAGGGTAAGAGCGAAGCAGGGGAGGGAGAGGAGGGGGAAGAGACACAAGGGAGAGAGACACAAGGGAGGGGGTAAGAGACACAGGGGAGGGAAGGGGGAAGAGAGTCTCAGGGGAGGGGGGAATAGATACACAGGGGAGGGAGGGGAGAAGAGAGACACAAGGGAGGGGGAGAGACACAGGTGTAATGATATAGGAATCACAAGGTTTTAGAGACCAGCAGCCTAGGTCAGCAATGATCCAATTCAGCAATTTGTAAGTGAAACAGGAACAAGCTTTATTGAAGGGAACAGGAACCACAATAATCTGGCAAGGTACATAGACAGGAAGTGCCTTATATAGGCGAAGGACCAGACACCTGACCAGACACAGCTGAAGAGACTAGTCACTGATACTATTGCTAGCAGAGTCAAGGTGTATCAGATCTCAAGGAAATTCACAAAGGCAGGCTGGCGCAGTGGTAGGGAAGAGGTGGAGCAGCCTGGGGACCAGGGTTCAAAACCCAGCAGAGTCAATTCCTCACATTACCCCCGCCTCTATAGGTGCAGCCTCTGGATGCCCTATTACCCGGTTTAACAGGGTACTGCACATGAAAAGACAGAAGAAGATCAGGAGCGTGAATATTGTCCACTGGTTCCCACAAACTATCCTCCTCACCATAGCCTTTCCAACGAACCAGATACTGAAGCTTGTTGCGGAAGATCCTGGAGTCCAGAATTTTCTCCACCTCGTATTCATCCTCACCATCACGAGGACTGGAGGTGGGGCAGGCAGGGCTCGGCCAGGGAAAGTGTTGTCATGGAAAGGTTTCAGCAGTGCAACGTGAAACACTGGATGTATTCTCATGGAATCTGGAAGTTGCAAACGAAAAGTGACAGCATTGATCTGAGTGATGATCTCAAAAGGTCCCATGAACCTCTGACCCAATTTATGAGAAGGAACCCTAAGCTTAAGATTCCTTGTTGACAGCCAAACCTTGTCACCAACATGATAAACTGGGGCCTCCGTTCTATGCCTATCAGCAGCTCTCTTGTAACATTCCTGAGCCTCTGAAAGAGTCTCCTTCAACAGGTCTTGGGAATCTCCTAAGGTGGTTAGCCGATCAGTGACTGCAGGAATGGAAGTAGTAATTGGGAGACTCACTAAAAAGGTTGGATGTTAACCATAGTTGGCCAAAAATGGGCTCAAAGAAGTGGAGCAGTGTTGGGCATTGTTATAGGCAAACTCCGCCGTGGGTAGAAAATCCAGCCAGTCATCCTGCAGGTACCTAATATAGCAGCGCAAATATTGCTCTAAAGTCTGGTTGGTTCACTCAGTCTGTCCATTACTTTGTGGATGAAAAGCTGACGACAGATTTACATTAATACCTAGATTAGAACAAAAATGTTTCCAAAAACGAGATGTAAACTGCACTCCCCTGTCAGAAACTACTTCATCAGGCACTCCATGCAAGCAAAATATTTCCCGAATAACCAGGTCAGCCGTCTGTTTAGCTGAAGGGAGACCACGAGCTGGTATGAAATGACCCATCTTAGTTAACCTGTCCACAACAACAAGAATGGTAGTGTGTTCCTTAGAGGGAGGTAGTTCCACAATAAAGTCCATGGATATAGATCCCCAGGGACGATGAGGAATCGGAAGAGGCTCAAGTTAGCCAACAGTGGATGAGCGAGGAGTCTTATGTCTGGCACATACATCACAAGAGGACACATACTTCTTAACATCCTCATAATACTTCGGCCACCAAAAGGATCGTGCAAGTAACTCTTGTGTCTTTCGGATTCCTGGATGACCTGCTGGTTTTAAGTCATGGTAGAGACGTAAAAGGTCCAGTCGCACTGACTCCGGAGCAAACAGACGATGTTGAAAAATCCAAAAGCCATTAAGCATCGTCATATGGAGATCACGAGGAGGATCACGAAGAACTGGCTCTTCAGCGTAGCCCTTTTTAATGCGAGACATCAGATCAGAAGGAAATGTAACTCCTATAAATATATCCTCTGGCAAGATGGTGTCCTTGGTTACGGTAGTATGGAGGGGGTCAGCTATTCTAGACAAGGCATCCGCCTTACCATTCTTGGAGCCAGGACGGTATGTAACCAAAAAATTAAACCTCGAGAAGAATAGGGACCAGCGTGCTTGTCTGGCTGACAGTCTCTTAGCTGATCGAATACATTCCAGATTTTTGTGATCTGTGAGGACAGTAATTGGATGGTTAGCTCCCTCCAAGCGATGTCTCCATTCGGTGAAGGCAGCTTTTATAGCCAATAGTTCTTTATTCCCTATGTCATAGTTTCTTTCTGCTGGCACCATCTGGCGGGAATAGAAGGCACATGGATGTAACAGCATCTTAGGTCCTGTCCTTTGAGACAGTATAACACCAACAGCTGAATCAGAAGCATCAACTTCCACAATAAATGGTAATTCCGGCTGAGGATGTACCAGGACGGGGGCAGATGTAAACAGAGTCTTTAATCGGAAGAATGCGGTATCAGCCTTATCGGACCACTGAAAAGGAGTCCCTTTACGTGTAAGTTCAGTGATCGGTGTAATAACGGCAGAGAAATTCTTAATGAAACGCCTGTAAAAATTGGCAAACCCCACAAATCTCTGAATATCTTTTTCATTCTTGGGGATGGGCCAGTCCAGAACAGCTTTAATTTTACTTGCGTCCATACTTAAACCTTTAAGAGTTATTACATACCCCAGGAATTGAATTTCTGTTTGTTCAAACTCACATTTGTCCAGTTTAATGTTTAGGTGGTGGGTACGACGGCGCTCCAGAACTATACAGACCTGTTTTCTGTGGTTTTCAAGATTATCAGAAAATATTAGGATATCTTCCAAATATGCCACAACAAACTGATCCAGGAGATCTCGTAGTACATCATTGATAAGATGCTGGAAAGTTGCAGGGGCATTACAAAGCCCAAATGGCATTACTAGATGTGACGAAGTGCCCTTCGCCCCTTTGTCTTGGAAGGACGATACCTTCTGCCCCCTGGGGTTCACACTGCTGCTGGGGGGGAAGGACGACACCTTCTACCCCCTGTGGTTCACACTGCCGCTGGGGGGGAAGGACGACACCTTCTGCTCCCTGGGGTTCACACTGCCGCTGGGGGGGATGGACGACACCTTCTGCCCCCTGTGGTTCACACTGCCGCTGGGGGGGAAGGATGACACCTTCTGCCCCCTGGGGTTCACACTGCCGCTGGGGGGGAAGGACAACACCTTCTGCCCCCTGGGGTTCACACTGCCGCTTGGGGGGAAGGACGACACCTTCTGCCCCCTGTGGTTCACACTGCCGCTGGGGGGGAAGGACGACACCTTCTGCCCCCTGGGGTTCACACTGCCGCTGGGGCGGAAGGACGACACCTTCGGCTCCCTGTAGGGCCGGTAGAGAGACCTCGGTCCCATCTCTACCTGCCATCTGGAGGTCATCCCAGGACCAGTCAATGAGGTCTGGTTCTGCTTGTCGAGTAGGTTGGGGCTGCATGAAGCTAAGCAGGTGTTGGTAGTCCTGCTCCAGCTCCCACTCTCTCGTTACCAGGTGGGTCATGTCTTTGCTCACCTCGCCTTCGTCAACCCAGACATACATGCCCATCCGGTAGTCGTAGATGTCCCAAAACCTAGACCCCTCCGTGCTGCCAAGATCAATGTCGTCCTCCAAGGCATCCGTTAATAAACCCGGGCCATCATAATCATCCCCCTCCGGTAAGTCGTGTTCAGACGTCCAGGGGGTAAGTCGAACAGTATGCCACCAGAGGGCCTGGTATGTGTTGTCTAGCCAGATCTCTTGCCATACCAGGATCTTTAGTCTTGTCACCCACTCATCCAGGGGCTGCTCTCCCAATAGATACATCCGCATTGCCACACGCTTCTGTAGCCGCTGCTCATCACTGGGGAGACTCTCACCTCGCCACCATTGGGCATCTTCCAGGGCATCATACCAGAGTTCCTTTCTGTCTGCATCCCTGTAGTCCGCGGCCGCCTCCTCCTCCTCATCATGGAACGCTGTCCGAAAACTAGCCGGTTCCATCCTGCTGTAGCCAGGGGCACTGTACGGATACTAGCGTTGCCCTCAATTTGTAACTCCAAACGTTACCAGTGTCTCCGGGCTGCTTTTCCTCTCACTAGGACGCCATCCCACCACTGCCAGCCAATGTAACAGATCTACTGGCACCCCGACTGGGTACCTCCATTGATGGACGCATCCTAGCTTGCGCCGAGGACTACAAGCACTGCACCAGACACCACAACCACCACAGACTCCACAACCCGCCGTAGCTTAACTGGAGCCGCGCCGTCTTCCTTCCACCCTGTATGAATCTCCAGCATCAAGGATCGTGTGGGGAAGACCTCTCCTCCAAGGAGAGTACACTAGGAACAAGAGTTCAGTAGTTAAATCTCAAGGGAGTATGCAAAGCATAGCAATCCCCAGTATGATATAGCAATTCCCTCCAAGAACGAGACGAGGCTACGTTTTGAAGGGTCAAGTAGAACTCTCTTGCTGGCACACCCAGCCTGGTTTTTATTACAGTCAGGTAAACAGAACACACCCAGGGGAAGGTATAAACAACCAATAACACAATAGTAACGCCCACAGTTTCCCTCCCCTCCTGCTTGGGAGATAATTGAGTTTATTACTGTATCTACTCAATTATCTCCCAGCTAAAACTTACACATTTTTATCCATTTTTATAACTTTATGATTTCACATAGTACATAAATAAATCTTACATTTTTATGAACAACATAAATTGTGGAACAACATATTAAAAAAATGGCATGAATCAGACCAGGGGTTCAAAAGTTAGTAAAAGTATCTTTTACACATAACACACAGACATTTCACATATCCCCCATAGTTGGCCACACAATACACATATAGGGACAATAGGTGGGTCACACCTCCCTGAGGCTACCTGGCAACTTTGATACAATCAGACATGGATTAGATCATCCTTCTTTGTTCTTATGTCTGAGAATGAAAACACTTTATACAATAGACTTCCTTATCTTATGAGGAGTCTCTGTAACAGGATTATCTCCCATGCCAAGGTCTGCAATAGTCTGGGCCAATATTCTGCAGAGCATAAACCAACATACATACAGTATAACAGTAGGATCATATTTTAACCAAGAATTAAATAACCATAAAACAGGGTAAAACAGTGATGGGTTCCGTTACACTAGATATTCGTAATGCCCGTACCTGGTTCTGAAAGCTGTTTTCCATTCATCATTTGGTCTTATGCGAACCAGATTATATGCCCCCCGAAGATCAAGCTTTGTAAATATTTTAGCTGAGCGAAGTCTCTCCAAAAGTTCAGGAATGAGAGGCAAGGGGTAGCGGTTTTTAACAGTGATGTTATTAATGTCCCTGTAGTCAACGCATGGCTGTAGGCTGCCATCTTTATTTTCTACAAAGAATATAGGGGCTCCTGCTGGAGAAGTAGATGGTCGAATAAAGCCTTTGGCAAGATTTTCTTGTCTGTATTCATGAAGAGCTTTCAATTCAGGCTCAGAAAGGGAATATATACGGCCAAAAGGGATAGCAGCCCCAGGTAACAGCTCTATTGGGCAATCATAAGGGTGGAAGCTGATCAGCATTCTTCTAATCACAGACATCTGCAAAATCCCGATATTGTAGAGGAAGCTTAGTCAAGTTTGTAGCAACCATTTCATTAATTGTTGTGGCAACAGGTGTTACCTTAGAGGGTTGACAATTCATTAAGCAGTGTTCTGAAGGAAAGGACAAAGTTCTGGTCTTCCAATCAATCTGTGGGTTATGCAGAGCAAGCCAAGGTACCCCCAAAATCACTGGAAACTGTGTTGAGGAAATTAGGTGGAAAGATATAGCCTCATGGTGATTCACTTCCAGAGTCAACTTTTAGGGCACAGTCTCATGTGTAACAGGGCCTGACGTAAGTGGAGAACCGTCTACTGTCTCCATTAACACAGGTGAAGAATTATGGATAGACTGAATTCTATTTCCTGCTGCAAATTTGATGTCCATAAAGTTTCCGCCTGCTCCAGAATCTATCATAGCTGTAGTTGAAATTTTACGATCACCACATTGCAACGTGATAGGCACCACAAAATTAGGATGTTGAGTCAACATACCCTCTTCACCATGAGCCAGAGAAAATAAGGGTTGTGTGACAGAATCCAGTTGATCTGAAATCTGGGATTGGTGTCGAATCTGTGCACCCTCAGCCGCCATAGCTATTGTTCTTTTGGATTTGCTAGGGCAATTGATGGCATAGTGCCCTGCACTACCACAATACAAGCATAAATTGTGAGTGCGTCGCCACTGTTTTTCTTCATTGGATAATGGCCCTCTTATTAGATTTACCTGCATAACCTCAGGCTCAGAGTCTGTAGGTGTTTGTGGGGTCGGAGTAGAAATTCTTGAATAGGAAATATGAGTAGCACTTGGTCTTTCAGAAAGTCTCCGATCAATACGGATAGCCAAACGCACAAATGCATTAAAGTCAGCAGGAAGATCAACACGAGCTAGCTCATCTTTTATAGCTTCTGAGAGACCTTTTCTGAAGTGGAACCTCTGGGCTGATTAGTTCCAGGTAGTATCACCAACCCACTGTCTGAATTCAGCAGCATATTCAGCCACAGAGCACCTCCCTTGATGCAAATGAAGGAGAGTGGCTTCTGCTGTAGCACATCGATTGGGGTCATCAAAAACTAGGCACATGGCCTCAAGAAAGTCATTTAAATTACCCAAGACTGGACTGTCCTGTTCCATAGGAGAGAGGGGAGCCCCAAGCAAGGGCTTTATCTTTGAATAGGGAGAAAATCAATCCCACCTTCTCTCTTTCAGATGGAAAACGGTGAGGTAACATCATGAAGTGCAAACGGCATTGATTTAGGAAACCCCTAAATCTTTTGCGATCTCTTCCAAACTTTTCTGGTAGGGGCAAACGGCATCTTGCGCAGGTGTAACAGTAGCAGCCGCAACATCACGTGCCCTGTAGCTGGTATACTCACTGTGCATTGACTGAACTTTATTTTGCAGTTCAGCTACCTGGTCCTGCAGCACTTGAATGGTCTGTGCCTGGGTCTGCACAGTTCTTGCAGTAAAAGCAACCTGCTGGGCCAATGCAGAATCTGACCCGGCGGTCTCCATGAAAGTGCCAGATTATTCTGTAATGATATAGGAATCACAAGGTTTTGGAGACCAGCAGCCTAGGTCAGCAATGATCCAATTCAGCAACTTGTAGGTGAAACAGGAACAAGCTTTATTGAAGGGAACAGGAACCACAATAATCTGGCAAGGTACATAGATAGGAAGTGCCTTATATAGGCCAAGGACCAGACACCTGACCAGACACAGCTGAAGAGACTAGTCACTGATACTATTGCTAGCAGAGTCAAGGTTTATCAGATCTCAAGGAAATTCACAAAGGCAGGCTGGCGCAGTGGTAGGGAAGAGGTTCAGCAGCCTGGGGACCAGGGTTCAAAACCCAGCACAGTCAATTCCTCACAACAGGGGAGAGAGGAGGGGGAAGAGAGACACAGGGGAGGGAGAAGTGGTAAGAGAGACACAGTGGAGGGAGGGGGAGAGAGACACAGGGGAGGGAGGAGGGGGGAGAGAGACACAGTGGATGGAGGGGGAGGGAGAGAGACACAGGGGAGGGAGAGGAGGGGGGAGAGAGACACAAGGGAGGAAGAGGAGGAGGAGAAGACACACAGGGGAGGGAGAGGAGGGGGAAGAAATACAGAGGAGGGGGGATACAGGGGAGAGACACAGGGGAAAGGTGGGGGGAAGAGACACAAGGGAGGGAGGAGGGGGGAGAGACAAAGGGGGAAGAGACAGAGGGGGAAGAGACACAGGGGAGGTGACTGAACAGCAGCTATTAGTTAACTTTAATAAGCAAAACTGTATATTGACACTCAGATTTTAGAAAGATCATAACCCTGGTCTTCACTAAGCTCTATCTAATTGAAGACACTGTAATTAAATAGGAGTACTTAAGGATTTGTATCATATTTTTTTTGTTGTATTAGAAAAGTAGTAAATAAGAGTCTAATTGACTTTATCTGGTTCACAGTGATACTTAGCACATACACAAACTATAATATTTAGGTAATTTACCATATAGGTTTGTTTAATTTGGAAACACAATTGGTTAGGTAGAGACATGGTTGTGGCCAAGGGAGTTGGGGACAAATGGAGGCAATTGAAGCAACAAACCTGGGACGTATATGAGATTAAGAAAGAAAATTAGTTCTAAATATCTTAATAAAATAATGATAATAAGGTTGGGAGAGCATTAAATGAAACTAATAGGCTATTTTAAGGATAATGTACATAGCTGAAGAGATTCAATTTATAAAATTGTTGGTTCCTGGGTAACCCAAAGCTAGGGTATCCAACTAGAATAGTTGGTCGTTCCTTAAACTCCAGAGCGGTTATAAGTTATTTTCGCTCAGAGATATGATGACAGGAAAGTGGAGTGGGAGGGGATGGGGGTTATTACATGTAATTAGTTAAATGTTGTGTGAATTATACGTTGTTAGTTAAATGTAGTTTTGTTTTCATTGTGAAGTTAGCTGATAAAAGTGAAGCAGGAAAACTGTCTCCAAAGCCAGAGGAAATATAAACATTTACATATTCATAAAAGATTAGTACTGCATTGAAATTTATCTTGCATAATGTACAGGGTCTGAATCTTAGGGGTAAAAGAAGACTTGCTTTCAATATTTTTGTTAAGGAAAATCCTGATGTTTTGTGTTTACAGGAAACTCATTGGAAGATAAGCAAATCTCCATATGTTCCAGACCGGGTTTTTCCCACCACACATGCATCAAACTTTGTAAAAAAATAAAAAAACAAGGGGTGTAGCAATTGTGTTTAACAAAAGATTAAATTTAGTAGAAGAGACTGTCAAAATTGATCCAAATGGTAGATTTGTATTATGGGTGGGCAAAATAAATAACAACAAATTTACAATCTTAAATCTATACTGTATGTCCCGAATCAATGACAAAATAAGTTTATAAATCATACTTTGAAACAAATGTATAAAATTAGTCAAGGACAAATTATAATTTGTGGAGATTTTAATTTATATGCTGACCCCATAGCCGACAGGAAATCGGTCAGAAAACCACAACCAGACCATCAAACAGTAAGAAAGTTGAAACATTTCCAACAAACTCTGAGTAAATTTAAATTATACGATGCTTGGCACACTATACACCCAGAACAAAGAGACGTTACATTTTATTCTAACAGATTCCAATCGTTTTTAAGGTTAGATATTTTTATAGTTAATAGGTGGTGTGATCGTTTGCTCCTTGGAAGTGATGACAAGCAAGTGGAGTGTGAGTTCTTGTCAGAAGTGAAGGAGTTAAAACTTCTGAAGAACTCCTAATTGGAGCAACTCCCCTTTAAAAGACTGGAAAGCAGGCATGGAAAGGTGGGGAGGGGCTGACTAGGCCCTAGGCAGGTGTGCTGCTGAGAGGAACAAGCACAGAGTGGAAGGTGATCTGCTGTGGAAGTACAGTGAAGTTTGTAAACTACCCTGTAAAGGATTGCCTAAGTGACTGTTACTGGGAGAACAGGGACTACAGCGAGTTGTATGAGCTGGAAGAGTGACTTCAGACCCAGGAGGTGAAGTTACAAGGAAGCCAAGTAAGTGAAGGGAATAAGTGAGGATTTCCAGGCAGAGTTTTGCCTTAAAGGCCTAAGCACGGTCTAGCTGAAGTATTATGCCCCAGGGAAGAAGTGAAGTAAAAGAGAAGTTTATACAAGTGAATTTGTGTATGCAAGGGTCCCTGGGGTGAAGCATACGGGAGAGACGGGCGGGCCCTATGCTTCACCCGCAACTGTGTTACAGAGTGAGGAGCTGTGTCCCACTGAGAGAGGAGCTGTGTCCCACTGAGAGAGGAGCTGTGTCCCACAGAGCGAGAGAAGCTGTCCCACAGAGCGAGAGAAGCTGTGTCCCACAGAGCGAGAGGAGCTGTGTCCCACAGAGCGAGAGAAGCTGTGTCCCACAGAGCGACAGAAGCTGTGTCCCACAGAGCGAGAGAAGCTGTGTCCCAAAGAGCGAGAGAAGCTGTGTCCCACAGAGCGAGAGGAGCTGTGTCCCACAGAGCGAGAGGAGCTGTGTCCCACAGAGCGAGAGGAGCTGTGTCCCAGAGAGGAGAGCTGTGTCCCAGAGAGCGGAGCTGTGTCCCAGAGAGCGGAGCTGTGACCCAGAGAGCGGAGCTGTGACCCAGAGAGGAGCGGTGTCCCAGAGGTTGCTGAAGGTGGGGACCTAATCTCACCAGTAAAGAGACTGTTTACTTCCTGGCCACAAGGTGGCACTACCCCAAGTCTAAAGGACTCTTTGTTTCCTGGCCACAAGGTGGCAGACTCCCAAGATTAAAGGACTGTATATACCTGGCCACAAGGTGGCAGTCTCCCACCTCACGGAGACATAGTCGTTTATCTCCCGTTATTTTAAGCAGAGCTACGGCTACCGCTGTATTTTCTTTCTTCAAATAAACCTATTTGCTGCACTTTCAAGCCGGTATCAGCCCTTCATTCAAGAAACCACTGCTATATGCGGCCATCCTGATCACACTGGTGTCAGAAGTGGGATTGAAAAATGTCTGTGTTGAAGAAGACAGCCCACCGTACAGCATAAATATGGAGGAGGCCTTTAAAGTTTTTATAGAAGCCCAGCGGGTGAGGAACAAGCAGCAGGTCGAGTTGAACAGAGTGCTGGCTGCTAAGCTGGGTCAGAGCCAGGCAGTAAAGAGTGAAATGATTGCAGAGGATAGCATCCAAGCCGCAAAAGAGGAAGATAAAGGTTCTGGAGAGGTAGCTGCAAGATTTAGAGGGGCCACAGAGAAATGGCAGAGACAAATGGAAGTCGACAGGGTCCAAATGAGAGAGTCTTTAGAAGCACAGAAAGTGCAGCTGCAGCGACTGAGATCTACAGAGAACAATGTGGATTCAAAATCCAGCAGGGTTATGAACACTAATTGCTTTCTAAAGAAAATGACAGCTCAGGATGATGTAGAAACCTACCTCCTGAATTTTGAGAAGATTGCTACCAGGGAAGGTTGGCCTAAACAGCACTGGGCCACAGTCCTGGGTCCCTATCTGTGTGGAGAAGCACAGGAAGTGTATGGGGTTTTGCCTGAAGAAATGGCAACCAATTATTGCACCCTGAAAGAGGAGATCCTTGATCGTATAGGAGTAAAGAAAGTACAGAGAGCGCACCCCTGGAATTTTTTTGCCAGACAAGCGTATCGCTACCCAAGAGACATACTTGTCGGGCCAAGTCTAAGTTACAGTTTCCCTGTTAAGGGAAGGCCAACCAAACCTGACCTAGTAGTAAACAAGGAGTCAGAGAGAGTGCCTGCAGAGTCGGAGAGAGTGCCCGCAGAGTCGGAGAGAGTGCCCGCAGAGTCGGAGAGAGTGCCCGCAGAGTCGGAGAGAGGTGCCCGCAGAGTCGGAGAGAGGTGCCCGCAGAGTCGGAGAGAGGTGCCCGCAGAGTCGGAGAGAGGTGCCCGCAGAGTCGGAGAGAGTGCCCGCAGAGTCGGAGAGAGTGCCCGCAGAGTCGGAGAGAGTGCCCGCAGAGTCGGAGAGAGGTGCCCGCAGTGTCGGAGAGAGTGCCCGCAGAGTCGGCCGATCCAGCCAAAGAGGTCGCTGAGAGCCCCAAAGAGGTCGCTGAGAGCCCCAAAGAGGTCGCTGAGAGCCCCAAAGAGGTCGCTGAGAGAACAAAAGAGCCTGTTGGTGCAGATAGAATGGCCTTAGAGGAGGAGAAACAGCGTTTTGTAAGGCTCCAAAGACAAGCCCACGTTAAAATGAGGCCCGAGTATATCCCTGAATGGCGGAGGAAGCCGACATGCGAGGACTACCCAGTGTCCTACAGGAATGAGAAATTGATGCCTATTTGGGAGCGGAGGAAATGTCCCCCAAAGCCTAAGCTTAACGAATCAGTGGTGTGGGAGCGGCCACACAGTGATAAAGAGGAGAACATCTCTCAATTTCGACAGAAGCCCCGGCAAATACCACTGTTGACGTTAGACAGTGGTGAAAGTGACAAAGAGGCGTCTAATGGAGACCAGCTAGAAAGTGTTGCTAGGCCAGTGTCCGATGTGAAAACCTTAGAAAAGACTGTTCCTGTATCAAAACTGGAGCACACGCCACTAAATGAAGCTGGACAAGCTGCACAGGCAGAAGGATTTGATGATGACCCTGATGAACCAGCCGTAGTAACGCTGGTTGAGTTTGTTGCGGCTAAGCAAGAAAAGTTAGATGCTCAACGATCTATGGAAGCCTCTGTTCCGGATTCATCAAAAGAGCAAGGAAAGGTACCTGAGAGATCCACTGAAGAACAAATTCAGGCTGTCACTGTGTCTGTGATAAGGGGGAAGAGAGCTGTTACCAGTCTTGAAGGAACAGAGCAAGCAAAGGAACTTCAGTTGTCTACAAACAAAAATAAACTTGAAACTGAGAATGTTCTAACCAATGAGGTGGAGGTAACTTCAAGAGCATTAACTGCTCTGGAAGAGGCAATAGAAATCTCGTGTGCTGAAGAGACCACTGAAATGTTGTCGGTGGTTCCCCAATTAGAAGAGTCACCTGCAACCACAGATGAAGCTACACCTGTGCCAGAGGAAAGCGACAATGCAAAGAGGGTTGAAGAACAACAGAAGCCTGTTGATCACATCCTTCAAGCAGTGGCAGAAAGTACAAAGCTGTCTGTAGAAGCAGAAACTGTACAACATGTAGTAGACATTATTGAAACGAATACTGTGGACTTTGAAATTATTGGCACAACGGAAAATGTGCCATCACTTGACGAAAAACTCCCTGTAATCATCCCTGCTGATGGTAAAGAAGAAGAATTTACATATCTGATGGAGGAGGCAGCAAAGGAAGTGGCTGCAGAAAGCGTTCATGATTTCTTCAAGCGTCGGCCAAGGCCATCTTGCGAAGGGAATGACTTGCAGCTTATTAAACCAACAAAAGACTCTGCTCCAGCAGAAAAATGTAAAGGGAATGCAAATAATTTCACCCAAGCATCACAGGCATGTACGGGCGAGGTATTAGAAGGAACTAAAGTTGGAGGAAGTGAGCCAGCCAAGAGTTCTGATGAGCCACCCAGGGCTTGGCACACAGTGGATTCGGAGGACCAGGTGGAAAAGCCAGAGTCCATTCCGAGGCCTGTAAGTGAAGATGTAGATCCTACTTGTGAAATCCAGCAGGAAATCCCTGTGCCCCTACTGGATTCTCAGGCTGTTGAGGAGACATCTAAATATCCGGTACCAAAACAACATAAAGCAAAGCTTTCCAAGCTGGAAAAGCCCTGTGTTCCTGGAGTAGACCTCTTCTTAAAGCCCTGTTGGTGCCCCGATGATGGCTCATTTGTTAAGTTGGATGAACATAAGCAAAATAAAGAACTAGAAGTTTAGAAAGAGCGTTTTCTGAAGCACTCCCTGCATAAAGCCAAGCCTGTGTTTGAGAGGAAAGTTAACCTAAATATCGTCCGCAAAGGGACAACGGCAGATGGAAAGGAGGAGCTAACGGCAGATGTGGTATCTGTCATTGTGTCTGCTGAAACAACTGATATGATAATTCAGAGAAAGCCAGTTGAAAAGCTCCCAATTCTTAAAGCAAAGCTGCAGGAAGCAATGAAACGGCATCATACTGAAGAGCGGCAGAAGCGCCAGGCTTTGTTTAAGTTGGACAAGGAAGGTGCCAGTGAAGTTGAGGATGACGAGGGAAACACTGAGACTGTAGTAGATCTCCTGGGAGTTGAAGTTAATGAAGAGATTGTAAATGAGTACGGGCTCGAAGAGAGTGCAACGGATATTGTTATATCTGTACCCAGACATGTGACTACAGAGTCCATCGCAAGGCTGTTCGAGGACAGCGCTACAAAGTTGAGAGATTCACTCCTTCCTAATAAAGGCGACACACATGAAGGAGGCCAACAGACCAGTATGGAAATGAGAAGATGGATTTACAGGCGGCCACGATCGCAGCCTGCTACCTCAGTGCGGACGGCACAGAGCGAGGAGTTCTTGAGTGGTGAGCGACCCTACCGGATGTCCGGCCTCTCGGCATGTCGCCCAACACCATGTTGTTGAGCTGGGGGGGGGGGGGGGGTGTGATCGTTTGCTCCTTGGAAGTGATGACAAGCAAGTGGAGTGTGAGTTCTTGTCAGAAGTGAAGGAGTTAAAACTTCTGAAGAACTCCTAATTGGAGCAACTCCCCTTTAAAAGACTGGAAAGCAGGCATGGAAAGGTGGGGAGGGGCTGACTAGGCCCTAGGCAGGTGTGCTGCTGAGAGGAACAAGCACAGAGTGGAAGGTGATCTGCTGTGGAAGTACAGTGAAGTTTGTAAACTACCCTGTAAAGGATTGCCTAAGTGACTGTTACTGGGAGAACGGGGACTACAGCGAGTTGTATGAGCTGGAAGAGTGACTTCAGACCCAGGAGGTGAAGTTACAAGGAAGCCAAGTAAGTGAAGGGAATAAGTGAGGATTCCCAGGCAGAGTTTTGCCTTAAAGGCCTAAGCACGGTCTAGCTGAAGTATTATGCCCCAGGGAAGAAGTGAAGTAAAAGAGAAGTTTATACAAGTGAATTTGTGTATGCAAGGGTCCCTGGGGTGAAGCATACGGGAGAGACGGGCGGGCCCTATGCTTCACCCGCAACTGTGTTACAGAGTGAGGAGCTGTGTCCCACTGAGAGAGGAGCTGTGTCCCACTGAGAGAGGAGCTGTGTCCCACTGAGAGAGGAGCTGTGTCCCACAGAGCGAGAGGAGCTGTGTCCCACAGAGCGAGAGAAGCTGTGTCCCACAGAGCGAGAGAAGCTGTGTCCCACAGAGCGAGAGAAGCTTTGTCCCACAGAGCGAGAGAAGCTGTGTCCCACAGAGCGAGAGAAGCTGTGTCCCACAGAGCGAGAGAAGCTGTGTCCCACAGAGCGAGAGAAGCTGTGTCCCCCAGAGCGAGAGAAGCTGTGTCCCACAGAGCGAGAGAAGCTGTGTCCCACAGAGCGAGAGAAGCTGTGTCCCACAGAGCGAGAGAAGCTGTGTCCCACAGAGCGAGAGGAGCTGTGTCCCAGAGAGGAGAGCTGTGTCCCAGAGAGGAGAGCTGTGTCCCAGAGAGCGGAGCTGTGTCCCAGAGAGCGGAGCTGTGACCCAGAGAGCGGAGCTGTGACCCAGAGAGGAGCGGTGTCCCAGAGGTTGCTGAAGGTGGGGACCTAATCTCACCAGTAAAGAGACTGTTTACTTCCTGGCCACAAGGTGGCACTACCCCAAGTCTAAAGGACTCTTTGTTTCCTGGCCACAAGGTGGCAGACTCCCAAGATTAAAGGACTGTATATACCTGGCCACAAGGTGGCAGTCTCCCACCTCACGGAGACATAGTCGTTTATCTCCCGTTATTTTAAGCAGAGCAACGGCTACCGCTGTATTTTCTTTCTTCAAATAAACCTATTTGCTGCACTTTCAAGCCGGTATCAGCCCTTCATTCAAGAAACCACCGCTATATGCGGCCATCCTGATCACAGTGGGTACTAAAGATTTTGACAAAAGTGGAAATTGGTCCTATTGTATGGACTGACCATGTGATGATAAAATTAGTTATTAAAACCGATACAGTAAAATTTAATAATAAATCTTGGAAATTAGACTTGACATTATTGACCAAAACCAATATAGAACTACTAAATCAAGAGTTGGCAAAAAATTTTACACTCAATGAGAATTGAGTAAAATAAAAGTGGTTGTATAGAATTGCCATAAAGCTTTCATTAGAGGTCTGTTCATAAAGTTCCAGGCTCTTCAGAGGAGACAAAGGGGCAGCACATTAAGAGATTTATATAAGCTCAATGAGAGGGAACGTTCAAATAAATTGGTCCCAACACAAGAGGGTATAATTCAACTGAAAGATATTCAGTCACAGATAAAAAAATATTGCTTCAGAACCAAGCAGATAAATCTGCATGGGTTTTTCAACAGAAATTCCATCAACAAAGCAACAAGATAGGGAAAATGTAAGCTAACAAACAAACAAAAACAAAAAAAGGCTCAGACAAAAAGAATAGATATTCTCTGTGATGAACTAGAGAAAAAAATTGGAAACCCTGATGAAATTGGAGAAAACTTTTGTAAATATTACAAATAACTGTATAATTTAGAAGATGCAAAAGGATTTCAGAAACCTTCTTTAAGTAAGATCAAAAACTTCCTAAATCATATAAAACTGCCTAGAGTCTCCTTCGGTGACCTTGAGACTTTTAACAGGGAGCTTACAGAAAGTGAGATTATGGAAACAGTCAAAAATGCAAAAAAGGGCTCTGCAGCAGGAGCGGACGGTTTTCCAGATGAATATTATGTGCATTTTAGTCTAGTACTAACAAGACACTTAAGGGAGGCATTGAATGAAGTTAAAGACACCGGGAGTGCTCCACAAGAAATGCTTGAGGCTTCTATAGTCGAAATCCCAAAGCAAAGCAAAGATTTAACATCATGTAAAAATTATCGTCCAATCTCACTTTTAAATACTGATATCAAAATATATGCGAAAGTGTTAGCTTCCAGGCTGAACTTAGTTATTCAGCAATTGATATCAAGAGACCAAACGGGATTTGTAAAAGGCAGAAAGGGGACAACCAACTCTAAAAGATTGATGAATATGATTGGTGGTTCTCTCCTTGGATGCCAAAAAAGCCTTCAACAGAGTCGGATGGGAATTTATGGAATTAACTTTATTGCAGTATGGCTTGGGAGATTTTGCTTCGAAGGCCATAAGAACATTGCATACTTTCCTATCCGCCTCTGTTGTCGGCGTCAGCTTTAAGTCATCTAGCTTAAATATTAAAAACGTCACGAGACAGGATTGTCCCCTGTCTCCCCTGATATTGGTTCTACTAATAGAGCCTCTAGCGGCTAAGATAAGAGCAACAGAAGAGATCAGAGGTACAGTAAAAAGTTGGGCAATGAGGTCCACAAGGTAATAATGTTTGCGGATGATACTGTACTCATGCTTTCAGACCCTATGAATTTTTTGACTAGATTACATCAAATAATTGAAGAATATAGTTATGTGTCGAATTACAAACTTAACCTGTCTCAAACTGAAGTTTTGACGATTAACGTTACGGAACAACAATAAAAACTGTAGCTTCGGATTAATTATTTGATGCGCAACATCGCACGCCCTCTTATGAACTGGGCGATTGGACAGTTCCAAAAAATAATCAACAAATTTATTTACAGGAATCAACGTAATAGAATAAAATCAAATATTGTATCTAGAACATTTAATAGGAGTGGATTGTTCCACCCAAACGTGAAAACTTATCATGATGCAATATTTGTGCAACAGATGATACTTTGGAACTGCCCAGTAGACCAACTCGGAGGGATACAAATAGAAAGTTCTCAAGAGCTGGATAACAAGCCAGATGAACTCCTATTTTATGATAATTTTCCTTTGGACAAAGTAAGAGATGTGGAAGTTTTTGGAAAAGACTGAATGCAAGACTGCAGCTGATTCCTTTCCCTAGTCCATTAATTCCTTGGGAAATGTTTATTAGAGAGCTCAATATACAGAACCTGAGTAACTGGTCTAAATAGGACATCAAAACTTTAGGTGATCTATATACAAATACAGGATTTCTATATTTTTCAGAATTACAAAAGAAATTTGGCATTCCTCAAACAAGTTGGCTAGAATATAAAAGCCTTAGATCTGCACTACTTTTCTCGAAATACAATATTAGCTGTAAAAGACTGTTTACGGTCTTGGAACAAGTTTTAATTTTCAAGAATAAGAAACATCTAATTTCAAAATGCTATCAAGCTTTAAAGGCACAATTAGATATAGAGAAAATGGGAATGAGATATTAAGCAAGTGTGGCCAGCAGACAGCTGGTTCAAGGCCTGTGAAACTCACAAGATGATAAAATATACACAGGAAAAAAAACAGGAACAATGAATCATATGTGGTGGGAATGCTAGGGTCTTCAATACGTTTGGAAAACTTGTTTCAAAGAAATAACTAAGGTAATAGAACTGGAAGTAATTCCAGTTCTAGAAATAGTGCTTCTGCAACAATTCTTCAAATATTAAGCATTGCGAAGTGTCTTATGGCCTCATATTGGAAGCAATCTGAATTTCGAAATGGACAGATAGAGGAAATTATGAATACAAATTGGTCATTAGAAAAGGAGGCAATGAATTATGGAATAATTGAGAATCCCCAAAAACTGGGAAATTTGGAATAAAAAATGGCAATGGTCCCAGTTGTTTCCTGTTCTACTCTTCGGCTTTCATTTGTGTTATTTGATGAATTTTGAGTGACAAGGCATAACAAATTGCATAACAAATAAACAGAGATAAACAATTAAACAGGTTGATGAAGGTGTAATGGAACTTGAGGCGAAGAGCTTTAGAATAAAAAAGTATAATAGGAGATTAGTTACTAGAGAAAAAAAGCCTAACATACTGTAAAGTGTTTCTCTAGTAAGGTTCTATTCTAAGGGCTTGAATGTGATGCAGATAAAGAGAAGTTTAAGGGAATTTAAGAATTAAGAAATAGAATTCCAAGCTCCGCCTAAATTGAAAAGGTGAAATAATTGCAATTTCTGGATGTAATGTATGCTTTGTACGTTGTTGTTTTTTGTACTTTTATATTGTGAAATAAAAAAGATAAATAAATTAAAAAAATAAATAGGCAGAATATACTATATGGCATCTATCATGAACATTCGGATCATTGCACAATGTAATTGCCACTGGATAAAATTAAGAACATTCTTCAGAAACATTGTAATACTTTTTTAAAGGACCAAGATTTGAAGGAAGTTCTGGGCAAGTATCCTAGTAGAATAGCAAGAAAAGCAAAAAACTAAGGGCCTCATTAAATTCTCCCTCGTAGTTCACTCGGTCCTCGCAAAAGGCAGTTTTTTGCTGTTTGCGAGGACCGAATCCCTCGCAGCCTGCTTTGAGAGATGACTACGAAAAATGGCAGAGAATAGGCTCCAAGAGAGCTACGGAGTCACACGCAGCCTTAAATCTACAAGTGATTCTCGCATCTCGGAAGAATCTCTACGAGCACAAAAAGTGCTAGCAAGGGATCCTAAAGCCTCAACGTGCTGCCTCGGAGCAGCCCGAGACAGCTGTGTGAGGCTCCCACTGCTCCCTATACACATCCCCATGCTGCAGGGGTCTCTATCAGGACCCCTGCAGCAACCCCACATTAACCCCTTGCAGCGGGGCTCCCCGATCGGCACCGATCAGGCCCCCGCTGCATTTAAAAATGTAAAATTCCCTGCCGCGGCTCCTTAAAGGGCCCGCGGCACACTATTACTAATCCTGGCCACGGCACCTAAAATTAACCCCCCATTATGCTGGGGGTCCCCATCAGGAACCCCGAAGTGTCCCCACATAAACCCCTTGCTGCAGGGGTCCATAGGGACCCCAACAGCCTCCCCACATTAACCCTTTGCAGCGGGGGTCCCCGATCGGCACCGATCGTGACCCCGCTGCATTTCATTTTTTAAATTTCCCGCCTCGTGGGTCGTTAAAGGACCGTAAAGGTCCTGAAAGGACTCGCACTAAAAAATATTAACCCCAGGCAACTAAATTTAACCCCATAACTCATGGGGGTCAATACAGACCCCCAAAAGCACTTAATTAACCCTATAATTCATGGGGGTCAATACAGACCCCCATAAGCCAATAATTAACCCTGACACTCATGGGGGTCAATACAGACCCCCATAAGCACTTAATTAACCCTATAATTCATGGGGGTCAATACAGACCCCCATAAGGCGTTAATTAACACTGCCAATCATGGGGGTCAATACAGACCCCCATAAGCCAATAATTAACCCTATAATTCATGGGGGTCAATACAGACCCCCATAAGCACTTAATTAACCCTGTGACTCATGGGGGTCAATACAGACCCCCATAAGCAAATAATTAACCCTATAATTCATGGGGGTCAATACAGACCCCCATAAGCACTTAATTAACCCTATAATTCATGGGGGTCAATACAGACCCCCATAAGCACTTAAATAACCCTATAATTCATGGGGTCGATACAGACCCCCATAAGCACTTAATTAACCCTATAACTCATGGTGGTCAATACAGACCCTCATAAGCCAATAATTAACCCGGTCACTCATGGGGGTCAATACAGACCCCCATAAGCACTTAATTAACCCTGTGACACATGGGGGTCAATACAGACCCCCATAAGCCAATAATTAACCCTATAACTCATGGGGGTCAATACAGATCCCCATAAGCACATTAATTAACCCTATAACTCATGGGGGTCAATAGAGACCCCCATAAGCCAACAATGAACCCTATAACTCATGGGGGTCAATACAGATCCCCATAAGCACAATAATTAACCCTATAACTCATGGGAGTCAATACAGATCCCCATAAGCACAATAATTAATCCTATAACTCATGGGGGTCAATACAGACCCCCCATAAGCCAATAATGAATCCTATAACTCATGGGGGTCAATACAGATCCCCATAAGCACAATAATTAACCCTATAACTCATGGGGGTCAATACAGACCCCCATAAGCCAATATTTAACCCTATAACTCATGGGGGTCAATACAGACCCCCTTAAGCCAATAATGAACCCTATAACTGATGGGTGTCAATACAGATCCCCATAAGCCAATAATTAACCCTGTCACTCATGGGGGTCAATACAGAGCCCTATAGGCACAATAATTAACCCTATAACTCATGGGGGTCTATACAGACCTCCATAAGCCAATAATTAACCCTGTCACTCATGGGGGTCAATACAGACCCCCATAAGCACTTAATTAACCCTATAATTCATGGGGGTCAATACAGACCCCCATAAGGCCTTAATTAACCCTGTCACTCATGGGGGTCAATACAGACCCCCATAAGCCAATAATTAACCCTATAACTCATGGGGGTCAATATGGATCCTCATAAGCACAATAATTACCTATATAAGTCAATACAGACCCCCATAAGCCAATAATGAACCCTATAACTTATGGGGGTCAATACAGATCCCAATAAGCACAATAATTAACCCTATAACATGGGGGTCAATACAGATCCCCATAAGCCAATAATTAACCCTATAACTCATGGGGGTCAATACAGATCCCCATAAGCACAATAATTAACCCTATAACTTATGGGGGTCAATACAGACCCCCATAAGCCAATAATGAACCCTATAACTCATGGGTGTCAATACAGATCCCCATAAGCCAATAATTAACCCTGTCACTCATGGGGGTCAATACAGACCCCCATAAGTCAATAATTAACCCTATAACTCATGGGGGTCAATACAGACCTCCATAAGCCAATAATTAACCCTGTCACTCATGGGGGTCAATACAGACGCCCATAAGCACTTAATTAACCCTATAACTCAAGGGCATCAATACAGACCCCCATAAGCACTGAAATTAACCCTGTCACTCATGGGGGTCAATACAGACCCCCATTAGCCAATAATTAACCCTATAACTCATGGGGGTCAATACAGATCCTCATAAGCACAATAATTAATGAGCCTCCGGAGCCTTTTCCGGGAGGAAATTGGCAATGGCGGCTTCTGATTGGCTGAAAAAGCTGTCTATCAATTTCAGCCAATCAGAAGTTGTCAATGTGTGAGCCAATCAGGATGGGATACACCCCAAAATCCCACCCTGATTGGCTAAAGCACCTGTCAATCTTTATTGAAACCAATCACAAGGGGCAGATGCCTTCAGCCAATCACAATGGGATACACCCCCACGGAGTGATTGGGTGAAGAATCTGCGCATTCTCATTGGCTGTTGTAAACAGCCCCATAACGGTCATAAAATTCCCTTATGGGACTGATGGGGTTAAAAAGCGGCTTATGGCGGTCTGTATTGACCCCCATGAGTGACGGCGTTAAATAGAGGCTTATGGGGGTCTGTATTGACCCCCATGAGTGATGGGATTAATTAAGTGCTTATGGGGGTCTGTATTGACCCCCATGAGTGACAGGGTTAATTAAGGCCTTATGGGGGTCTGTATTGACCCCCATGAGTGAGAGGGGTAATTAAGTGCTTATGGGGGTCTGTATTGACCCCCATGAGTTATGGGGTTTATTAAGTTCTTATGGGGGTCTGTATGGACCCCCATGAGTTATAGGATTATTTATTGTGGTTATGGGGATCTGTATTGACCCCTATGGACCCCTGCAGCAAGGTGTTAATGTGAGGACACTTCGGGGCTCCCGATGGGGACCCCCGCATAGAGGGGGGTTAATTTTAGGTGCCGTGGGGGTAGTTGGAGTACCCCCCACGGCAGGGCTTATGTGTGGTACTGCGGCGGAGGTCCAGTTTAGGACCCCTGCACTAATTGATGAGGTGCTGAGTGTTGATACGGACGGCCCTGCTGCGTAGCTCACACGTTGCTCGCAGCAGGGCTAATTTAATAGCGTCATAACTTTGAGAAATTTTGCAGTACGTAGGATTTAAGTAGAAGCCTCTTATTTACAAGGCTGGAATTTAATAAGGCTGTTAGGAGATAGATTAGTGCATAATCTGTTTTAAAAAATACCAGAAAATAAAGCAGCTAATGGGTGGGGGGGGGGGGGAGCGTATAGACCCACAACCACGACACACACATATAAACACACATATATATATATACACACACCACACACATATCCATATACACCACACACACATATCCAGACATATATATACTCACACACATATCCATACACATAAATGCACACACACCACACATATACAACACATACATATACACACATACAGTATATATATATATATATATATATATATATATACATACATACATACACCCACTACCACACACACCCACATACACATAAATCCACACACACATATATACACACACCACACATATACACCACATACATATACACACATACAGTATATATATATATATATATATATATATATATATATATATATATATATATATATATATACAGGGAGTGCAGAATTATTAGGCAAGTTGTATTTTTGAGGATTAATTTTATTATTGAACAACAACCATGTTCTCAATGAACCCAAAAAACTCATTAATATCAAAGCTGAATATTTTTGGAAGTAGTTTTTAGTTTTTTTTTAGTTTTAGCTATTTTAGGGGGATATCTGTGTGTGCAGGTGACTATTACTGTGCATAATTATTAGGCAACTTAACAAAAAACAAATATATACCCATTTCAATTATTTATTTTTACCAGTGAAACCAATATAACATCTCAACATTCACAAATATACATTTCTGACATTCAAAAACAAAACAAAAACAAATCAGTGACCAATATAGCCACCTTTCTTTGCAAGGACACTCAAAAGCCTGGCATCCATGGATTCTGGCAGTGTTTTGATCTGTTCACCATCAACATTGCGTGCAGCAGCAACCACAGCCTCCCAGACACTGTTCAGAGAGGTGTACTGTTTTCCCTCCTTGTAAATCTCACATTTGATGATGGACCACAGGTTCTCAATGGGGTTCAGATCAGGTGAACAAGGAGGCCATGTCATTAGATTTTCTTCTTTTATACCCTTTCTTGCCAGCCACGCTGTGGAGTACTTGGACGCGTGTGATGGAGCATTGTCCTGCATGAAAATCATGTTTTTCTTGAAGGATGCAGACTTCTTCCTGTACCACTGCTTGAAGAAGGTGTCTTCCAGGAACTGGCAGTAGGACTGGGAGTTGAGCTTGACTCCATCCTCAACCCGAAAAGGCACCACAAGCTCATCTTTGATGATACCAGCCCAAACCAGTACTCCACCTCCACCCTGCTGGCGTCTGAGTCGGACTGGAGCTCTCTGCCCTTTACCAATCCAGCCACGGGCCCATCCATCTGGCCCATCAAGACTCACTCTCATTTCATCAGTCCATAAAACCTTAGAAAAATCAGTCTTGAGATATTTCTTGGCCCAGTCTTGACGTTTCAGCTTGTGTGTCTTGTTCAGTGGTGGTCGTCTTTCAGCCTTTCTTACCTTGGCCATGTCTCTGAGTATTGCACACCTTGTGCTTTTGGGCACTCCAGTGATGTTGCAGCTCTGAAATATGGCCAAACTGGTGGCAAGTGGCATCGTGGCAGCTGCACGCTTGACTTTTCTCAGTTCATGGGCAGTTATTTTGCGCCTTGGTTTTTCCACACGCTTCTTGCGACCCTGTTGACTATTTTGAATGAAACGCTTGATTGTTCGATGATCACGCTTCAGAAGCTTTGCAATTTTAAGAGTGCTGCATCCCTCTGCAAGATATCTCACTATTTTTGACTTTTCTGAGCCTGTCAAGTCCTTCTTTTGACCCATTTTGCCAAAGGAAAGGAAGTTGCCTAATAATTATGCACACCTGATATAGGGTGTTGATGTCATTAGACCACACCCCTTCTCATTACAGAGATGCACATCACCTAATATGCTTAATTGGTAGTAGGCTTTCAAACCTATACAGCTTGGATTAAGACAACATGCATAAAGAGGATGATGTGGTCAAAATACTCATTTGCCTAATAATTCTGCACTCCCTGTATATATACATACACCCACAACACATACACACAAACATACTTTTAGTGTAGTTACTCAGACACACAATGGCAGTGTACATGTTTCACAGGTACAGCCAGCACCCTTTGAGTTAACACAATAACTCTTCGCAGAAGATACAAATGTCACAGATTAGTGCAGAGGCCCAGGGCAGGCAGTGCTAGGGGAGGCTTTGTGTGAGTGCTGGAGGTACACATGGCCTGTGTGTCACTTCATGCCTGGCTCCTAGTGTCCTGTCTGTATGTTTGTGAGTGTGAGTGCTGGGACCTTTCCTGTTTTATGCTAGAGCGCGAGCACAGCACTGAAAGCCTCCTGTTGCCGTGTGCACACGCGTCCTCTTGCCGGCCCTAACCCTCTACACCCCTTGCCGGCCCTAAGCCCCTACACCAGTTACCGTGCCTAAACCTAACCCCCTAATCCTAACTCTAACCCCCTACACCCCTTGCCGGCCCTAACCCTAATCCGAACCCCCTACACCACTTCCCGGCCCTAACCCCTAACCCTAATTCCCTAACCCTCTACACCCCTTGGCGGCCCTAACTCTAACATCTTAGCCTAACCCCCTAAAACTAAGTCCCTAAGCCCCTAACCCTAACCTCCTACACCCGTTCCCGACCCTAACCCTGAAAACCTAACCCGAAAACCCCTAACCATTTACCGGCCACAAGGAGACAGCTTCATCAGCGCAGGGCAGTGAAGCATGCATGCGTGCACATAACAGATGCACGTGCACGCGTGGTAGCATAAAACAGGAAAGCACTGTGTTGTCAGACAGGAGCCTGGTGTGCGGTCTGCACCCAGATATTGTGCTGCCTGTCAGATACTTCTACATCCAGGCTGTGAGCAGCGATGGGCAGAACCTCACACACTCCCGGGTAAGTGCTGCATGCAGAGGCTCTGGGACTTGGGTAAGTGCTGACTCCTCCCTGGTACACAGCCTGGAGGCAGTGTTTGAGGTTGTGGCAATCACTGCTCACCGCCTGGATGTAGAAGTATCTGACAGGCAGCACAAAGTCTGGGTGCAGGCCAGGCCCCCACACAAAAAAGTCACTATACAATGCATTTTGCAATTGGATAAAAATGTTCACAGCACCATCCAACAGCACTTTTGCTGTTTTTAAGAGACTACGGCCCGACTGAACAGATGCCGCAGACCGGTGTTGGGCCACAGCCCGGGGGTTGGGGACCCCTGTTCTAGAATACAGAGAAGAGGCTGTTATGCCTATAATATGTGCTCAGTTTGTAAATATATTTGGACAACTTGTTGAGCATTAAAAATAAGTTGTAAACAAGGGAAAATAAATTTATAAGTATTGGTGCTCCGAATTGTGCGTTGCGTAGCATAAAGTCAAGCACATGAAAAGCATGCTTTTTCACGGTCACTTAAAGTGTTCGTTTAGCGGTTAGGTGAGGCACTGCATGCATGGGTCTTTATTCTTACAGTAGAGAAGTCATTAATTATAACTTTTTGTGAATTGGGATATTTATACTTGCTTTTTTTTTTTATTCCAATCTAAATTTAGTAGGAGTCGGAGTCAGTGTTTTTTTTCCGACTCTGACTCCAGGGTACCCACAAACAATGGCTTATATTATTACTTATATATCTTTGGAGCACTTTCTTTTTTAGGTATTAGCAAATAAAGTGAACAATCACATGTGACTGCAGTCTGCCTCTTCCTTGTTCTAGGACCCTGGCAACCTTTACAAAGTCCCATCAACATAAGACAAACAAGGGGAAAAACTCACTGTCGAGTTACCCTCGATAATGGGGTAATTGTAAACAATTAACCAGTAAGCATTTGGGGATCAGCAGCCTTCCTGGGAATGGCTTTAGTGTCAACAGTAAGATTTTTTTTTTTATACAAACACTATTTAAACAGGAGTTAAGCACCCTTCCTGCTTATTCTGCAAGCAGAACATAAGACATATAAGAATGACGGAGTAATTACTAATTTGAACAGGACTTAAAGGGCCAGTGTCAGCACCAGATAAAGGTCTGAGTATATAGTTAATCACTTGTTCATTCAAGACACATGTATTTATAATTTCAACAATAAACCCAGCTGTAAATAAGATGGTTTTAAAATGAATGCTACCTGTCTGGACTGCTGGATCTGTCTACACTTCACTCATGTCACATGACAACACTTTTTTTATGGATGCCATTGAAATCCTCTGGCAATTATTTGGTAGTTGTCACTTATCTTCCCATATTACAGTGCTGTGTCCATGTGTGGTGATCTTCCATGTGACATCATTAGTGACATCAACATTATTTTTACTTGCCTGATTTTCCAATAACTAGTTTACAAGCATAACAGAATAAAAATATGCTTAAGTAATTTTTTTAAAATAATTAAACAGCTACCCAATAACTTCAATAGTTGCTACATAAACAATCTGAGTCATGTTGTTGGGACATTTGTAGTTACAAAAACAGTATACATCCTTTTTCATATTTTATTTACATATATTTTTTATAACTGCAGACATATATGCATGATGTGTTTTTCTTTATATGAAGGAATTTCTGTTCCTTATAAGCTTCACATTCTTTGATTTTTGTTCTTTATCTCCTGGGTTTTATTGCAAATTCATATCTAAAACTGGGAGATTATTCTCACGACTTGTCTTCTGGCTCTCATATTTCTCCTTGACAAGTCAGACATAAGGAAGTTCCACCACATATTCATAAATTGTTTCTTGAAATGCAACGAACCGCTGCTACATTAAACTGTAAGGGTACTTAGATACTATTTTTATTTATAGTTTAAGGTCATTAGATTAATATTTCATTATTTTACCTTTTTGGTTTAAGTTGTTATAAGATTGCTTTCTAGTGTTGATTTGGGGTATATACAGCTTTCTTATAGAAGTTTTTTTACCATAGTGCACGATAACATGGATGACCTAATTTATTCTACCATTGGTTGAAAGAGCCCATGTGACTGTAATTAGGTATGTAGCCACAGAGAAGAATTGGTATATCTAGAGGGAGAGACAAAGGATTCTTAAGGAAGAAAAAAGGACTGGAGATTTTTGGAACATTTTTCTTTTGATATTGCTGGGATATGCTTTTTACTATCTCCTGAAAAGACCAAAACAGATCATTTCTCACATAACGGAGGGGATTTTCAGTTCCACACAGGGTCTGCTTTATAAGCTCCAAATTGGTAAAGTACATTTTTTTCCCCGTATATATACTTATTGAAATAGTATTATATACAATTTGTCTGTTATATTTTACCAAATGGATACAAACTCCATAGGGTGCTGTTGATCATAATCCAGATATGATTGTAAATCCACAATTTTGCATTTTGTGTCCTATTTATACAAAAACAGACTAACTGGTTTGTTAACAAATGTATTCAACTTATAAAATTCACTGTTTTGATAACACATCTATAGACAAGTATATTTAGTCTTCATGTCATAGGATATATTTATTTTATCACTATAACCCAGTATTGTTATTATTGGACATTTCTCTTTTTTTATTATTATTGTATATTATTATCACATATAATAGTTGTCAAACTGCGAGACGTTGTCATGCTTTGCGTGGTGTGTATGAGTTAGGCGCAAGCAAGGCAAGCTGTTAACACATAGGACTTAGGCGATGAGCGACGAAGGCACTCATAGCCTGCGAGCCTCGCATAGCGAAGCGAGCTGTTAAGGCACTACAACTATCACCACAAACACGATGAGGCAATGAAACACACAGGACTTAGCAACAAAACACTTCCTAAACGCGGGATTGCCTTGGCCTGCAAGTGGTTGACAAGCGCAGGACTTAGAAAAAAAAATATGAGGCACAAAAAATTACGAGATTAACGGACGAACTGCAAATACGAAAAAACAATAAAAACACACTAAATACACCAACAAAAATTACACAAACATCACAGACAGCACAGGGCAACAGGCAGGACGTCTGGATAGTGAGGTGGAACGCAAACTTAACCCAATGTAGACGATTTTCGCCACTCAAAAATCGCCTAAGCACTTTACACATCAAACTACGAAATAGAAAATACACTATTACAAAAGCCGGAAAATGCTCACGAGCCGTGTAACACATTAATAACATTACGAATATACAATGCTGCTTTACACAATAAACCAACGGCTTTACCTCGCGCACGCAGCCTTTTTATAATGCACACTTGGAACATTCACAACACTTTATCAGCAGGGCACCAACACTCAAACTGTATATTCTATGCTGTTGAAAAATAGAAACAGATTGTTAGCTCTTCAGGCTATTGCTGGCTGCATATATTAATTATAAATACTTAAAGTATATTAATTTATTCAATAACTAATTCATTATTACTTAACTACATATACATAAAAATATATCTCTCTCTTTATCATGACTCATGAAGGTGCTCAGAGGACCAAAAAGTACACAACAGGAGAGGCTTGCAATGAGTGCGGAAGGCGCTTACTGTGAGGCACGCGATGAGCGCCGAAGGAACTCAGCGCAAGCCTCGCAATGAGCGCTGAAGGTTCTCAGAGTACAAAACGCTTTACATTGTGTGTCAAACAGTATTCCCATGGCCTAAAATTTTATTGCCCCGTCATTTTTGACGGGCAAGTCGCTAGTCATATTTTATAATTAGACAGGGGTGGGTTGGCTCTGGGTAGCCCATAAGGCCTTTAAAAGGGGCTGTTGTATTAAGCTCACTGCTCAGCACCGCAAGTCGCTTAGGCGAAAGGAGGAGGAGCTAACTGCTACCCTCAACAATCTAGAAAAGCTTAATCAGCAGCACCCTGCCCGGAAGCTTCGTAGTCAAATTATCAGAGTCAGGTCAGACCTAGATGGGGTACTGTCTTACCATACGGAGAAGGCTATGAGGAAAACAAAGCACTTATACTACTGGAAAGCTAACAAACCAGCTAGGATGCTAGCTAGTAAGGAAGTCCAATCTAGGTAAACCCAGATTAGGAGGTCGGACGGTAAAGTTTCCTGTAGGATATACAGAAAGAGTTCCAGTCCTTCTATCAGCAGATATACTCATCTAGAACGCAGACTGAGGGGCTGGACCTTGACTCCTTTTTAAGAAATATAGATCTCCCCTCTATGAATGAGCAACAACTAGCTAATTTGAACCAAGACATTTCACCGGAAGAAGTGAGGGCAGCAATCCAGAGCCTTAAAATAGGCAAATCCCCGGGACAGGATGGTTTCACCAATTTATATTTTAAGAAGTTTGAAGCCCTACTAAACCCTTATCTTACGTCCCTCTTTAATGACATTTTGAAGGGGGAAAGTATGCCCCCAGAGCTAAATCAGGCGAACCTGGTGGTGTTCCCAAAAGAAGGTAGGGATGATCTTGAGGTGAAGAACTATCGACCCATATCTTTATTGAATGGGGATGTCAAATTGTTAGCTAAAATCATGGCAATACGGATCTCCAAGGTCCTACCAGAGATCATCCATAAGGACCAGGCTCGGTTTCTACCTCACAGGCAGGCGGGAGACAATGTCAGACGTATCCTCAATATTAAATACTTGGCGCACAAAGCAGGCTCCCCTATGTGCCTCCTGGCCCTAGACATTGAGAAAGCCTTCGACACGGTTGAGTGGCCATATCTGTTTAAAGTGCTTGACAGGTTTGGTCTCAAGGGATGTTTTACTACCCTGCTCCGAACATATTACTAATCCCCAATAGCTAACCTGAGGTTACCGGGTGAACATAGAGCCCAAAGTTGCATACAAAGAGGTACGAGACAGGGATGTCCACTTTCGCCCCTACTATTTGCCCTGGCCATCAAACCGTTGGCACAAATCATCAGAGCGAACAAAGAAATTCAGCGGTTACAAGTGGGGTTGCAGTACTACAAATGCTCATTTTTTGCTGATGACATCTTATGCACCCTAACAAATCCCAGGGCCTCCATACCAGCACTGATGTCGACTCTTGACAGGTTTAGTAAAGTGTCAGGACATAAACTGAACTTCGGGAAATCAGAGGCCTTAAGCTTAGGAATGAGTCAGAGTGACATAGAGCTCCTGAAATCTCTATATACCTTTTCATGGCTGGCCAAACATATAAAATATCTAGAGGTAAATATTACACCCAAATTATCCGATCTTTACAAGGCAAATTACGCCCCTATGTACAAAAAATTAAATGAGGACTTGTTGAGATGGAGGATTTATCCGCTTTCGTGGACTAGCCGAATAGGGCCAATTAAAATGACCATACTGCCAAAGATTTTGTATCTCTTTAGGACACTCCCCATGCTGATATCCCTGAAGGAATTGGACCGGTTTCAAGCTAGTATTTTTAGATACATCTGGAATAACAAGAAGTCTCATATATCTAGGAAAATAATGTTCATGCATAAGAAGGAGGGGGGGGGGCTATCATGTCCCAACCTACGGGACTACTTTAAAGAGGCTAGACTCGCTCAATTGCCACAAGCACACTCAATCAAGCATCAGCCAGGTTGGGTATTTTTAGAACAACAACAAATGCAACCTCATAGTTGGGAAACACTTTTATGGGTGCCTGAAGGTCTGAGCCCATTTAAATCCCATCAAAACCCCATAATAAATCTAACTATAACATCTTGGAGGTGGGCCAGGTCCAAGAATAGGCTAGATGTAGGCGTTTCCCCACGAATAAAAAAAAATAAAAAGATAAAAAAAAAAAATATATATATATATATATATATATCTATATCTATATATCATTTTTTTTTCCGTCGTTGTTTCTGTGAAATAAAACTTGTTGGCCAAATTGTAAATATTCCCACTCTGATATATTAGGATCAAAAGTGAGTGGCAAATCACTCAAGGGAAAACGAAAAATTCCTAAATTCTAATTTTCAACAAATCTGAGGTGAGAAAATATTTTTCTATATACAGAAACCCACAAGCTGCACTAAAAGCGGTTTATAATCTCAGATGATGAAAGCACGAAATCATTTTTAATCACACTAAAATACGCATATAAACAAACTGCCAAAAAGACAGAATCTGCAGAGTTTAAAATAATTTACTTCCATGTTTTACCCTTATACATTCAAACGAACTTTGGAAGATACTTTGATGGTACCAAATTATGAAGTTGGTTGGTAAATGAATGTTCTAAAACATATGAAATTCAGGTTGTTGAGGGAAATAATTACAAATGCAAGGAAAACAGTGCAATGCATTAGTAAATGATGTATTACTTTCACATTTCAGTGAAAGTGAAATGCATATGCCTCAATGTAATAATGGAAGCAAAATAAATGATATCCAGAAAAATGGTTGATAGTTCCACAGAAATAATGATAAACTGAATTAAAAATATTCCACAATCTGACTCTTTAAATAAAAAAAATCAATGAAGTCAGATATGTTAAAACACTCCTATTTCTTATGTGAGATGTAGGAAATTCAGGGAAGCTACTATGTTTCTGCCAGTATACAAGGTATAGACTCCTTGGATATCAATGGGTTAATAGATACAGGCTTCCAAGTTACTGTTATTTCCAAAGACATGCATCAGTAAATTGAAATGAAAACTATTCTGTTGGAATTAAAGAATTTTGACGGCATATAAATAAATACCATGCACAGTGTATGGTTAAATGTCAGAATAAATAATAAACAAGTGTAACAAACGGTTATAGAGGTGGATGTTCCTAAAATTTACATTTTTAATTGGTACTGATTTAGTCCAATAATCGTTTGTATTGATGGGGTAATATGGTCACATGTTAATTTTTTCATCAACTATGAACATATCAAACAACCCAATGTACAAAAAATGTATCACGTGATCGAAAGAAAAAAGAATTCAGTTGAAATTCATTTTCAGAATAATCAAACGCCTGAGATGACAATACTTCAATGCAATAACATTTCAGGAGAACAAGAAGTGGATGAAAATGTGATCCAGATTGATCAATAACATACTGATAACACTATTGTTGAAGGAAATGTCCTAAGTATGGGGCCTATTCTATTGCCCGTGTAATTAAAATTTCAGCTACGTATAGGCAGTTCGCAATTGACACATATCCCATTAGCTACTTGCAGACTGTTTACGAGTAGACCACCCTCAATAATTACTGAGGAGCTAAACTCGCAAATCCTTGCTGAAAACTCCATTGGTTTTATCGCAACTCAAGATTTACGTGCCAACCAATTAAGCTTACACAAAATCAATATTCTATTAAACTTGCAGCTCGCAAATGAAAAAGTATCATGTTTCTGTAAAAACATATTGCTAGTATTCAAGAGGACTCAAGACATTTTTCAAGTAATTATAAGGGCCTTAACCGCTATTAATCATGTATAGAAATACATAAAAAAAAGTTTGTTTTTTGTGTGAAATGGATCCCGAGAATTAAGGAGTTAATACAAATGTTGGAACCCGCATGACTAGAACAGCTGCTTTAATGATTTTTGTTAATTTCTTTGTTGCTGGATTGCAAGTCTAATCACTAAATTTACTTCTCAACGCTAATTCATTTGTCGTCATGATGACAGTCTAATTTACTATTGGCTATTTTAAATGTTAATATAAAGTGAAAAAAATGGCCTATTCACAACTGGCCATATAAAAAAAGTTCGTGTGGTTACGAATCCTATAAGAAATAGATAGATATACACAGTGGATATAAAAAGTCTACACACCCCTGTTAAAATGTCAGGTTTCTGTGCTGTAAAAAAAGGACAGATAAATAATTTCACTTTTTCCACCTTTAATGTGACCTATAAACTGTACAACTCAATTGAAAACCAAACTGAAATATTTTAGGTAGAGGGAAGAAGAAAAAAAAGAAAAAGAATGTGGTTGCATAAGTCTGCACACCCTCTTACAACTGGGGATGTAGCTGTGTTCAGAATTAAGCAACCACATTCCAAATCATGTTAAATAGGAGTCAGCATATACCTGCCATCATTTAAAGTGCCTCTGATTAATCCCAAATAAAGTTCAGCTGCTCTAGTTGGTCTTTCCTGAAATTTTCTTAGTCTCATCCTACAGCAAAAGCCATGGTCCACAGAGAGCTTCTAAAGCATCAGAGGGATCTCATTGTTAAAAGGTATCAGTCAGGAGAAGGGTACAAAAGAATTTCCAAGGCATTAGATATACCATGGAACACAGTGAAGACAGTCATCATCAAGTGGAGAAAATATGAAACAGTGATATTACCAAGAACTGGAGCTCCCTCCAAAATTGATGAAAAAAAGACGAGAAGAAAAATGGTCTGGGAGGCTACCAAGAAGCCTAGAGCAACATTAAAGGAGCTGCAGGAATATCTGGCAAGTACTGGCTGTGTGGTACATGTGACAACAATCTCCCGTATTCTTCATATGTCTGGGCTATGGGGTAGAGTGGCAAGACAAAAGCCTTTTCTTAAGAAAAAATCCAAGCCAGGCTACATTTTGCAAAAACACATCTGAAGTCTCCCAAAAGCATGTGGGGAAAGGTGTTATGGTCTGATGAAACCAGGGTTGAACTTTTTGGCCATAATTCCAAAAGATATGTTTGGCGCAAAAACAACCCTGCACATCACCAAAAGAACACCATACCCACAGTGAAGCATAATGGTGGCAGCATCATGCTTTGGGGCTGTTTTTCTTCAGCTGGAACTGGGGCCTTAGTTAAGATAGAGGGAATTATGAACAGTTCCAAATACCAGTCAATATTGGCACAAAACCTTCAGGCTTCTGCTAGAAAGCTGAACATGAAGAGGAACTTCATCTTTCAGCATGACAACGACCCAAAGCATACATCCAAATCAACAAAGGAATGGCTTCACCAGATGAAGATTAAAGTTTTGGAATGGCCCAGCCAGAGCCCAGACCTGAATCAGATTGAAAATCTGTGGGGTGATCTGAAGAGGGCTGTGCACAGGAGATGCCCTCGCAATCTGACAGGTTTGGAGTGTTTTTGCAAAGAAGAGTGGGCAACTCTTGCCAAGTCAAAATGTGCCATGCTGATAGACTCATACCCAAAAAGACTGAGTGCTGTAATAAAATCAAAAGGTGCTTCAAAGTATTAGTTTACGGGTGTGCATACTTCTGCAACCATATTATTTTATTTTTAGATTTTTTCTTCCCTCCACCTAAAAGATTTGTTTGTTTTTCAATTGAGTTGTACAGTTTATAGGTCACATTAAAAAGGTGGAAAAAGTTCTGAAATTATTTATCTTTGTCTTTACAGCACAGAAACCTGACATTTTAACAGGGGTGTGTAGAATTTTTATATCCACTGTAATTATACATACATACACACACACCTTTACTCCTTTGCAGTTCTCAAGTAATTTTTGATAGTTTTGAGCCTTATCCACTGAGCAGCGGAGGGAAGGGTGGGAGGGGCGATTTGTTACATTTTAAACCATTTGGAATTTGCCACATACCCTTCACATAACACCTGCCCTGTCATCCCTGCACATAACTCAGAAGTAGGCAGTTCTCAATAACTAGCTGTCCTACAGAAATATAGTTGCCCCTCTTATACAGATAATATACAACATAGCCTCCGGGGTCCAGTAGAGGACGGCAGAGGCATCACAAACCATTTGCTAAAACTACCTTTATGAAATGTTTTCCATACTACAAGGCAGAATCTTTTTTGCCAATATGCCCCTACTTTAAGTGTTCATTGACCTGAAAAAGCTGAAAGCCACATAGAAGGATCTTAAAAAAAATAACAACTTTGAAGACCATTCATGAACCCAAGTTTGATTGAAGATAAAAACAAAAAAAGGAATGGTTAAATATGCAAACTTCAGTTTTCTTTTCTTTATTTTCAATATAAAAACAAAGATTGTAATGGGTATCCATAAAGTATGAAAAAAATGACAGAAAATACATAAGCGCAAAAAGACGGCAGTAAAAATACATGTATAACAAACTGATAAAGATCAGACCGTGCAAGAAGCTTTTTTTTTTTTTTTTTTTTTATATACAGCACCATTGAGTTTCACAATGTTATCAGCATCATATCTGTATATTTTTATAAAATGTAGATTATACATAATATGGAAATATTGCATTTAACAGGAATTTTTTTTTTAAAAAAGTGGCTGCAAAAGCAGTTCCGAAACCAGGCAGTGTTTGCCACCTCAGAAAGGGGACTTAATAAAAAAATGAATGGACAACTGATACTTTCCTAAGCAGTTATCCAGTAACAGTTAAACAAGTGTGTGTGTGTGTGTGTGTATATATGTATATATATATATATATATATATATATATATATATATATATATATATATATATATATATATATATATATATATATATATATATACACATACATACACACACATATATACATACACACACACACACACACTACTACTACTACTACAAGATATACTGCCTGCCATCATTATTTCAACACTATATTTAGAAATATGTTGCAATTTTATGTACCACTTAAAATTAATCAGGAGTGAGTGCATTCATTTATGATCTTTATTGCAACAATTCATTTCAGTTACTAGGCTGAGAGTTAATGAATAAACCATAAAAAAAAATGCAAATTGTGAAAATGTATCTTAAATGCCCGTAATACAAATTTAAGTCACGCAGTGACATAAATAAGAACACACATAAAACACAAATAAAACCTATGATATTTACAATGGCGTTGAAACGTTGAAAACTCCCATGGAAAAAGCAAAATATAAAATGTTTTACTTTAATACAAGGAGCAAAGGATAACAAAAGCAAAAAAACCTACATTGCAGGCCAAGTAAATTGTTTAAGACATCCATAAAAGTGCAATTCTGCAGCATTTGAGAAAAGGTTATAAGTTTTCATTTACTGTGGAATTGAAAACGGCATCAGAGTTGCTGGACTTCTTGGAAATTTCCTCCTGTGAAGAAAGGATTGAATGGTTACAAAGTAAAACAATGGAAAGGTAAGAGAGACAATTCTTTAGAAATTGCTAGATTTTCCCCTGCCAGTTTTAATAGAGAATATAGTATGCTTAGTGAAGAAATAGACCACTCTGAAGCAAGAGTGAAGCAAAGTACACAGCTACATCAGATATGCAAAGCTGCCCTCATGTGGCTGCAGCAATTCATATGGACAATTAAAAAGACCATTGACGTCCAATATTTATAAGATGTTTCTTTGAATAACTAGTTTTAATAATGGGCAAAAAAAATAAAAAAGATACATAAAAAAAAAAAAAAAACACAACAGTGAAAGGTTATAGGGCTTTATTATTACTGTGGGAATGTAATGCTTTATTTGCACTCATGTGGCAGTCTATTCAAAATAACTTCATCTCTCTTATCTGTACCTATGGTTCCTCCCAGGTTAAATAAAATGGAAAAACCCTGGTAAACTTTGAAAGTTGTATAAAAATGTAAATGCTCTATTTTGTTCCTAAAAAAATCCTCATGTAGCCCATTATGTCAAGTTCTTCAAAAGAGCATGCAGGAGTGGTTCTTTAATAATTACAAATCATATAGGCAATATACCACATACAATAAAGCTCCCCTCTGCCTATTAGCAACATTTTTATTATTCTAAAACTCTGGTTCAATGCCTCATGAACATTAAAGAACCACTGTAATTCTTTATTTGCACAACTCCCTTTATTAGAACTGGACTGAAAACAAGTTTTGAGAAAGGAACTAAAAACAATGCAGCCTTTAATACCAAATATAAAAAAGCATGCTGCCAGAATAAGCCACCATTGGAAGCTTTTACTGCTTTAAATGGCAATATTAAGGTCAACTAAAGGTGCCAGCTTTTTCAAAACAAAGTAATAGGATCTCTTTAGTTTTTTGTTTTTTTTGGTAGAGAAAAAATAAATAAAAAAAAATCTGTTCAGAGAAGGCAGTGGTACTGCGCAGTAGAGAATAACTTCATAATAAAAATTAAATATTTTATTTTGGCAATGAAACTTCCAGGTTCTTCAAACTATCAAATTGTACATAATACTACAGCGGTCCTTTAATTACAGCAATATTGGATACTCTTCGAATGATGCACTACTTGCTTTAGTGGCTCAAACCCTTGCAGGAAGGAGGGGTTGCAGGTAAGAATTAGTACATAGGCCACATTCAGCAATAATTCTGCGTTTTTTAAATCCACATGGTGAAGAGAGGTGTATAAAAGCATGCCGTACCTTAAATTCTGAATAGCTGGAAGGCTGACTGGAAAACATGCTTGTTTGTTTGTTACTGTCCTGCAAAGGAGTTCTCACTGGGGTATCTCTAGTTTTCAATGGAGTCTGCAAGGCAAACTACATTGTTACATTTTGCACACAATGAGTGGACAAAACTACATGAATCTAAGCAGCCAGTCAGTACTTCTAGAAGCAGTAAATATAAAACATGACTATAGGTAAACCATTATCAAAACAATTTTGCAAATCAGAATAAATGTTTTACTTTCTAAGTAAAACTTAATTTAAATTGCGGTATGCAAGCTATCTACATTGATAAAGTAACGGAACAACCTTGGAAAAAAAAAAAAGAGCCAGGTTTATCAGAGAGGTTGAATACCATCTCCAGTGTTATCCAGTAGGGCATGTGTGCCAGGATGTGACATTGTCATTAGTCCTGAACACTTCACTCTTTAGCGAACTGTATATGGCCCATTATCTAATCTTTCCTCTGTTTTCAAAAACTGAAGGAGGTTGAATATAGCTCCGATCCTATTTTCTTTCCTTTTTTTTTAAAATACAATATTCTATTACCATTGATCATACCCAGTTTTCATAACACCCTGCCTCAAGCTGTCTGTGGGTGTACTGTATGTGGTTGCTGGTGAATCAGAATAAAGATATTAGAAGGTGGTGGGAGCATGTAGCATCAATGGTACACTCCCAATCGAAATTAATTACATTCATTCAAGGCTGTCTTTTTTATATATATTTCTCAAACATTTTACCCATTATACGTTCAGTTATATAAAGGATTGTATTGAATATAGAACTAGAGTGGTTCTTGAATGCCTGAAAAAGTGTTGGAATGACCGTTTTACATGTCAAAGGTCATGGTCTTCAAACCACAGCTAAAGAAAGCTTCATCCAAGACTAGTTTGAAGTATCTAACAGCTGTGCCAATATAGATAAAGGAAACGTACTCAAATAAAAAAAAATTAAAAAAAACTTACAAGTTAACTGCCATATGAATTTACATTATCCCCAATGGACTATTATAACCCTTACCAGGGAACACTGAAATTAATCTAAAGTCTCCTGAGATGCAAGCAAAAACTGCATAGTATGGACCACCAGAAACAGTGGTGACAATAATCAAGCTCCTTAAACTCAACTAATTATCATGGGAAATGGCAACCCCATTTCAATGTGATATGCAATCAATTCTAGTTGGATTTAGGTTCAATGGGCCATTTTTGCCCAGAGACAGGACTTAAGTTCACCATGAATTGAAGCAAAAGATATGTAGCCTTTAATCAAGTAGTATTCATGTGACAGTCAGGCAAAATAAATATAAAATTAAGTACATGCTGGGTACAGACTTAAATAAGTCTCCAATTAATAGACTTTTAGACTATGAACATCATTTTACCTTTATAGGAGCAAGAGGTGCCCTTCCAGTTATTGTCTGGCTTGCACTTGAAGCGCTGCTGTGGTTAGTTACAGTTCTGGACATAATAGCATTTGTTCCATTTAACTGAAAAACAAAAAGCAAGAAACAAAACCCACAGAATGTTAGTATTCTATTTTTTTACAAGTATGCATAAATATCTTTAAAATCACTGACTCCCACAGAGCTATAAGCTTAAATCACAAAAAAAAAAAAAAAATTCCCCCTCACTGCTAATTTCAGTTTTCTGTCTTGGAGTGACAACCACAGCTTACCATGGGAGTTAAGTCCTAAATGTTACTAGGCAAGGCTTGAAAACTTTTGGTTCCTTCTCGAATTCGGATTTACCCACCTGGATTGAATTTCTTGAACAGAGGACTTGCTGTTCCATGAGGCTCCAAGTCTTCTGGTTTGCAAAGAATTAAAGGGAATGGGATGTTCGCAAAAGAAATGGTGGATGTAATCAACCTAGCAATGATGAGCTTTAAAGTAGTCAGACATGTCTCTGACGGCACATAGGACAAAGAATCTGAAGAACACAAAGCTGCAGTATCTTGCACTATCAAAACAATGTAAATCTTCCCTCCATCTGCTTGAATCAGGCAAATTGAAAAGGGAGAATAAATACTTTATTCAAATGAAAAGAATCTACCACTTTAGGAATAAAAGAAGATTATAGTGGCAGAATGGAACAAGTGGGAACACATATACCAGATTGAAATTCGATGGTATAATCAGTGCGTCCACATGGACTACTTGAAAATCCTTGTATGTGGATCCTTGAGTCTGATGTTTGGCGACTGAAATCTGCTTTCCAGTCATCTATTCCTGGGATAAATAAGTCAGGAATATTTCTTCCCTGCCACTTAAAGATCTAGATGACTTATCCAATTGCTGCCAGACTTCTCATGCCTCCTTGATGGTTGATGTAAGAGTTGTCTGTGGCATTTACCAATTGGTACTAAAAAAAAGTTGACTCCACTTGCTTTTCACATGGCTTCTACCACAAAAAGATCATCAGCTCATCAGACTGACATTGGTAGTAAGAACAACTTAATTTTGAGGAACCGGATGTCTACTTCACCACAAATAAGGGAGTGTTTGTGTGCTATAATAAAACCAATCTAAGTTAGTTATTTCATAAGTCTCTCCAACCCCACAAGAGCTTATTTGAAACTTTCCAAAGTTGATTTCTTTCTTGAGCCCCCAAAAATATTTTCCTGTATGTGTTTGACATCAGCACTCAATTTCTGCTTCAGGATCGTTCACATGCAGTTTTAGTGCTCATTACTTGAAAATCGTCATTAAGAGACTCATGCTGGCCTGCTATATCCCAGCAGACAGGATTTAGAATTCACAATTATAAGAGGAGCCAAATTATTGAAAGTTTTACCTAGCAACAGCAATGGGATTTTACCCCCATGTTCACAATGAACAGTAAAAATAATATTGGCCAATAAAATGAAATTGCGGTTTACAGATATTTTCTATTCACTAGTGCAACAAACATTTATATACAAAGGAATTGAGTGTCATAGTATTAAACACTTGCCTTTCTATTTTTACTGCTTGGAGTACTCTGTGAGCATAATCCTGCAGGACGCTTGACAGGGGTTTTGAAAGCTGGGTTCTCCTCTTTTTTATTCGTCTATGGGAATTAAATTGCAAGACTGAACACACAGATTTAAAATGCCAAACAAGTTGTTAGCAAGCACTTCTAAGGACTAGATAATGTCAAACAACTGTTTTACCCAGATATTTAACACTTTATTATTTTATTTAAAAGCATTATCTTTCCCCGGCTGATGCAAAATCAAAGATGCTGGTAACCAGACTATAAAAATGTTTAAAAAGTACAAACACCTTTAGACTAAAAATGCACAAACGGGGAAGCTTAACAAAAAATAACTCTGTAGCTATGATTTCAAATTCAATGCAAATGGAAAGTACAATCCTGAATCTTCAATTATTGTTGAATAAGAAAACACTATACATCCCATTTAAAAAAAAAAAAAACATAGAAATAAGTTGTCAATGGCCAAATCTCATTCCCATAATTTACATACATATGGAAAACACAGTGCAATTTACTATTAAAATATACACATTAATGGTTTCAAGATGTTAAATGCCATAAAAAGAACAGAAGGTAGAGAATAAAAATCATAGTTGTTTAAATTATTGCAAACCATTTGTCGAGGGACAGAAATACTCACTCGTTCTTGTTTTTCCCGTTCCTTTTGACGTTTGAGAGTCTCCCACTGACTTGCAACGTAGTCCATGAATCTGCTTCCTTTAAGCAAAAACTCACAGCCTTGTTCAGTCTCCCATGTCTCTATTCGAGACTTGAGTTCCTCCTCCAGCTGTTAATTGTAGGAAACCGAAAGAAAGCACATAAAAAAAAAATAAGCACAAAATCAGCCTACAAATCTTAAAGTAAGAATGATCTTACTGTATTTACCAACATTGTTAAAAAAAAAAAAACAACGCAAGTGTCTGAATCCTGACTTTTTTTCCCCATGTCTCCTAGAATATTTTAATATGAACATTGAAAAAGGCAGATGGAATAGAAAAGGAAAAGCATTTTAAAATAGTCTAATATATATTTGACAACAACATTTAGGTATTATTTAAATTGCATTATTCCGAAAACTCCCAGTAGCAGACTTCTGGATGCAGTTTATAAACTACAATGGGATTTTAGAGCCCTCTAAAATATATAAAATGAGAGTGGCTGCTTTTGGAAGAAGATTTAATGTAATTCAATAAAAAGTTTGAAATCAACAGCATTATCTTAAACTTTTTGATCTGCAAGGAGTCTGCATGCCAAGTGTTTTTCTTTGCCATGGTGCAATCTGCCATGTTTCACTTTGCACAGTCTCAATCATTCTATGTCAGCTCAACAAAGTACTTCTGGGTGAAGCGATATAATATACATATTTGTAAATGCGGAGCTTAAAGTGTAACAGATCTTTTCTAGATATGCTACCACATTGGAGTTATATGCAAAATAAAATGACAAACTACAACAGAGAGAAACAAGTAAGCTACCCAAGGCAGGTTGAATGTGGCCAAGGGAATACAAAACTGTATAAATGTTAATATTTATTTCGCTTAGGGACAGATTAAGTCTGCTTGTAAAAACAGACATGTAAACAGTACCATGCAAACATGCTGAATACATACCCCATGGTCATGAAGTATTGTTTTATTTCTTTATATAGCAATAAACATTAAAATATACAGAAATAGGTCATTGTAAATTTTAAGTTACAATTGAACTTTAGCTTTAAAAACTAGCAGAGCCTTATCTCCGCACCTATTTGGTATCCTTTCGTGGGAGAACTGCCCTGCTGTCCTAAAGTTCTGGTAAAGCAGAGGTCTGATTTTTAGCAATTAAAGAGCTAACATTTGTCAAACTCTGGAGCAAAGGTTTTGAAAGCACCAATATATAAGGCTATCCGCATAACATTGTTAGTTTTATACGAAAGATATAGAATATATATATGAAAGAAATAATGTAATATTTGCATAAAATGTTTTCAACTATTTATAGGACTTCTAGGATATAGTCCAAGTTTTGTTGGTGTATAAGATTTCTAACCTTGGTCAGTAACTTTTGAAGCTTTACACGTTCTTTCTCCTCTTTAAGCAGCGTTCCTCCTCTGTTAGAGAATCTATTTGGATCCAATGCCTTTTTCTGTAGAGACAAACCTGTTAAGTTACCATTAAATGGCTTTAAAAATGTTTTTACTTTAGAAAAGCTTTTTTGTTTCAACATTCCAGATGTTTGCCATAATCTGAAGTATAGAATAATCATTAAAGTAAAGAAAAACACACACACAGCACACTAAAGAATGACGTGTTGATCCTTCACTACTACAATCTGTTCAAGGAAACAGACTCCGCCAAGGCAATGGCTAGCCCCCCAAAAAATAACTGCAGATGGAAATCAATCATGGGCTGTAATTTTTTCTTTTCTTTTACTTTCTTACACAAAAAAAAAAAAAAAAGTGTACAGTGCAGCTCTTTAATTGCATTAAAGGACCATTGTACTTTCATGTTTACAATATGTTTATGATTTACTTGTAGCTTTCTGCCTTAATGAGCCATACCCACTAATTAAACAACTTTTGGGACACTTGCATATCAGTTATGAATATTGTGACCTTTCATCTCTATGTGGATGGTTTCACCTTTCATCTCTATGTGGATGGTTTCACCTTTCATCTCTATGTGGATGGTTTCACCTTTCATCTCTATGTGGATGGTTTCACCTTTCATCTCTATGTGGATGGTTTCACCTTTCATCTCTATGTGGATGGTTATGGGAGTCATGGAACATTTCTTGTATTTTTGGTCCCACATATCCACAAAAACTTTGCTAGAAACTAATCCCGAAATCTTGAAATGTGCATTTTCTGCTAACGGACAAAGTTTGGAAGAAAAAAGCCTATGCAGAATAGGAAAAGCAACAATGCTGGGAAGGAAATGTTAATATGGTAATAGGTGTTACAATTCCAATTACCATGAGATATTTAGTGATCTAGGAACGCTAATTACAATGGTTATAAACCTACAAGTTGACACAATTTTAAACATTTGCAAGATGTATGGACCAGTGCCCAGAAATGGAAACTCCATATAATCTATAAATATATGGTACCTCCAGTATTAAGAACTGTCCCCAGCTTGTTTCCCATTTGTTCACAGCATCAAGCATCTCTCTGCATTTTTCATACTTCATTTTTAGGTTTACAACCTCTTCATCGTGCTGGCTGAGAAGGTCTTCTGTGAAGTCATCTAGAACACAGAAACAAAATGTTAGGTTCGTTAATTTCTTCTTTATGGGGTAGAAACAAGTTCTCTCCGATTTTGCTTGTGCAAGTCTGCTGTACTACCATAAACAATAGTTTTGTTCTGCTCCCCAGAAAGAAGGAGTCAGCCTTAGACTCAGGAATAACAAAACAAAGTACACACTAATCAGCCATTCTTTAAAACTTAGTTTTTAATAAGGACCAGTGGCAAGTCCTATTTCCAAAATGTTTAGATTCATGAATAGTTTTCCAATTGTGGTCTTAAAGCTTTGTCATGATTTTATAGACAAAGCTCCTTGAACACTTAGGAGCCAGATATATTTTACAGGTACTAGACAGACTGTTTAGTCTAGAAGGAAGCCATTCAGAGATAAAAAAAAATAAATCCAAACTATAATACAGAGCAGCCAGAGGTACATATTTTAGGAGTCCTGGCTACCAGGAAGTTTACACTCCTACTTATTACACACAGCTATAATGCTTAATGCTTTTAGTTTGTTATATACACATCACAAATGTGAAGTTTTCCTTAAAATGACAGCTCTCCTTGAAGCTTACAAAATATTTAATTACTACATCTAAGTTTTACTTAAACATACTAAAGGATTAATACCCTATTAATATGTATAACACTGTCAAAATTTGAAGTTAGTGGTGGACAAAATATCTAAGGAGGGTTTTATAGCAGCCAGAAAAGCATGTTTTTTTGAGTTTGGAAGGAATTTGAATAATGCCTTTTATAGCAAAAAAATAATATTAAGAACAAGGTGTATTTTGCTTGCTGTGAAAGTGTCTCAAAGCTAGACAGACACTTAACACAAAATGAAAATAAATAAAAAACAATTACCATTCCAGAATGGTGCAAATTCTTTTCTTTGCTCTGCACTATAAAAGCATTTATCCCAGTACATAATTATCTCCTCTCTCGCTTTCAGAATCACCACTTTCAGATTTGCCTTCTTAAGTTCCTCCAGACATGCAAGTTCATCTTCCCACTGAAAGCAAAAAGGCATTTCCAAATATGCATATGTAAACAGTATTGTGAAAGCTGAAAACAAATATAACTTACATAAAGAACAATCATACAATCCAAAGAGAGAAAAAGAAAAGTAACTTCTGCAGTTTCCAGTGATTTTCTTCCTGAAGTGGGAGGAGACCAAATACTCAGGAAGTTTATATATGCACAATGGTAAAGTGGCATTTACAACTACCAGTGCATTCTATCAATTTAACAGAATGCTCATAAGTGTACATGGACACACTATTGGAAAGATGCAGGCTCAGTAAAGATAATAAAAGCCTGCAGTGAAGAAAAAAATGTATATAAGCGTGAAAAAGATAAAGGCTGCCTTTCTTTTCTATTTTCGAAGATACTTTGCCCAATATCAAGTTTTGTTATTCAAGAGACCATGTAACAAAAAAAGTGCCCACAGTCATGGTCAAGAAAGGGATTTGCGGGTTTAATACGGAGTATGTATGTACTGGCAAGTATCAGATGGTTCACCCATACTTCTCACTTATTTAAGGCATATGGAAGGTTCCTGGAATTTATTATGTATATCATATACCTGTGTATCAGTTTACTTTTATGTACTTTTTTTCTTAAGTGCTTATAAGCTCTTTTTTTCTGCCTACAAATCAAACAAATATTACCTGATTAAGTCTGCCATTTGCAGCTCACAGACACAGACTCTGGTTAGTGTGCAACATAGCACAGCAAGTACAGCAATTCGTTACCATCTCTGGGACATGGTCCCTGATGGGCTAGGACCCTACACTGCATTTGCAGCCCTACAGAATCTGTGTCTGCATATGCTGCAGTAGACAGATCCATACAAGGTATATTTTATTTTAGGCAGTAATGACAGAGCCAATAAGCACTTCTGAATAAAAGATGTATTATGTACCTAGTAAAATCTATGAACCTTCCTAATCCCTTTAAAGTAGAAAATGGGAAGTCTGAATATCAACACTACCTTCAATTTTCTATTTCCAAAGCTAAAGCCTGATTATGCCATAGTGCCGTTATACTACAGGACTAGAAAGGAGTGAAAAGCAGAATGACACTGGTTGGCAGACAAGCACAACTTCAGGTACCTGCTTGATTTCTTCAGATATAGGACACCTAGTAGCTTTCATAAACAGATCTTGAGTCTCTTTCGGCACCTGCAAACGTTGCCACAAAACCTGGACTTTTTCTTTCAGTGTTCTCAAGGTGGAGACAAGCAATTCTTTTTTCAGCTCGAGCTGGAACAAAACAAAATGTATGTTAGATTTTAAAGTTTCAAGAAAAAATAAATAATTTTGAATTGGCCGGAAAAAAAATTCCTTTGGATGAAGACTGTAAAAATAGAAATACATTTCTGGTTATAATTTATAAACCATGGATGATTTGTGAATAATGAGTTGCATTTGTTTCTTTCTGTGCAAAAGTTCAAATGAAGTGCTTGAAGGGCCACTTATTTTTTTATATAGATATAGGCAATATTTTATATAGATAGGTAGGTAGAGATATAGCGTTGTTCAGTGGTTTACGACTCTCCATGACCTCATGGACCATGTAACACACCAGAACATCTTTATGTCCATGGTCATGCTGATCCGCTTAGTATTCATGGCAGAGATACTGGAGTGGATTGCCAGTTCCTTCTCCAGTGGACCACAGCATACAGCTCCTGGTGTTTTTAGGTGGTCTCCAAGCCAAGTACTGACCAGGCCCAATCCTGCTCAGGGTGGTGGGACCCCTTGCTTCCCTGACTTGGAATCGAACCCAGGTCAACAGCGGTGAAAGCACCAAGTCCTAACCACTGGACCATATAATAAAAGAAAAAAAAATCATACTATTTTACTTTCTTTTGCTGGTGCCTAACAAAATAATTTTAATTGCACAAAGCTTGCGAGAACCTTAAAATACTGTATTTATCGTTGAAATAATGATATAATAAGCCTTAAAAAGGGATATGTAAGTGAGCTGAATTACAAATGCATCTGATAGAGGGGAATTAGTAGTGGGGTTTTTTGCATGAAAAAAAATACCAAAATAAGCAAGATATCTTTTAATTTCTGTCAGTTGAAATTTAGGGTCAACACCCACCAAATTCAGGCTAAATTGCTATACAATTTAAAAAATGGTTTTGGCCAATCAGTCAGAAGTAAAGACTTAAACATTTGTATCATAATCTGGAAGTTGCTGTCTTTTTTCCTCCCCTCTGTCTACTTATGGGCAATTTCAGCTGTGACCCCATCAAGCATCATTTCCATTTGCGGTCACACACTGTACCCTGCAGGGTACACTTTATGTAAGCTTCCTAGGGGTGTGCACATGTACATATTATCTAGCATATAAATGTGCAAGTACATTCAATGTTTCAATTTATACATATTTTTCTATTAATCAGCAGCTGTTTCTTCATCTTAAACTATGGTCTATTGCACAACAGGGACATTCCATGGGCTAACTTCTAATCCGTACAGGGATTACATTTCCAAAGGGCTAACTAATGAATTTCCCCAATAAAAAAAAAAAGTGGTAACTGAAACTAATGACTGTATATTCTCCTACTATATTCCTCCTACAGTCATTGATTTAAAAAAAAAAAAAAACAGTTATCATATATGTCAGTATAGCACAACAAAGTTGTTTGTGTGTTTGCATCGTTCAGTCGTATCCGGCTGTCCATGACCTCATGGACCGTAATACAATGTAGACCCACTTAGTATTCATGGCAGAGATACAAAGTTATCTTAATTTTAAAAGGTGTGAATGGCTGACTATTTAACAGCCGTTAGTGAATGGGCAGAAGAAGAAGGAGGAAAAAAAAAAAAAAAAAAAAATATCGCAATGATACGGCAACTTCTTGGAGAGAGTTCATTTTTGTTTTTATTATTTATTTTGCAAGAAAAAAAAAAAAGAAGAAGTAGTCCATTGTACTGTGGATGATCACATAGAACAGATAAGTTCGCCACCTTAAAAAGGTGTGAACAGTAACAGAGGAAAAAGTCCATTTCACCATAGAGGTCATTATCGGAGGGTATTTAAACCCAGTTAAGCTCATACAACAGTAGCAAAATAGCCGTTTTAGAGTTTAGTCTTGGTAGCACCTTCCTTTAAAATTATGAAGAACTACACACGTCTATTATAAAGTGCAATGTTTATTAAACTGGCAATTCCCTAATTTCAGTGGCCCTGTAAATGGTGGAATGTGTCAGGGGTTTCCAATTTGAGTAGTGAATGTAGAAAACCAAGCCAGGATGTAATCATTTATCTGCTTGAGCACAAGCAGAAATAGACTACGACACAAGATTTTACTTTTTGAAGACCATTTTTTTTACTCTGTTACAATAGGACAGTCACTAAAATAATGCTTCAAACACCCATAAGTATTTAGTCTTTAAAAAAAAAAAAGCACATAAACAAAACTAGGTTTGGGTACAAACCTGCTCTTTTAGTACTTTCAAAGCTTTGATATTATCCGTCGTAAGGAAGAAAGCCTCTTCATCCTCACAAATAGCATCTTGTTCCAAAGAGTGCTCAGGCTGTCGTCCCATTTCATCTAAACAATGACGAATCTCACTTCTGAGTGTGGAAAAGATATAAAGGCGTTGTTTCTAGAAGAACATAATAAAATGAAAACACATTTTAAATGTAATCACTCATGTAAAGATGTTCATGAAACCAACTAAAACAACAAAATATTAATAAAGCTTATGGCATGACTAAAGGATGTTAAATAAATTATTTATATATATATATATATATATATATATATATATATATATATATTGCAACTATATTTGTTATTAAATGGACAGTGAATGCATATTTATTTGTTGAAAGAGGCCTTTTAAAAATAAAACCACAAATTTATAATATATATATATATATATATATATATATATATATATATATATATATATATATATATATATATATATATATATATATATATATATATATATATATATATATATATATATATTTTATTAGTTCGTTTTGTTTTTAATTGAGGAAGCATCAAATAACCATATAGTTTCAGCAAATGGAATACATCTCTTAAATCCACCATGAAAAATAAGTAGTCCTGTCGCAACTCAATTAAAGTGCATTTGTAGAACAACATTTGTCACCTTTGATATGTAAAATAAGCAAACACTAAACTATAGAAGTCCAGTTGAGAGCAACACCATGAGGCAGTAGTCAGTCTGCTTTATAGCATCACTTTTGTGACATCATAATACAAAATTTTAAGAGTCAAAAAGTTGTATCCGCTTTCCCTTCATGACAAACAGAAGTATAAAAAAAGTTAAGAAACCATTTGACTAGGAACTCCTACAATTATTTGCATGGCCAAACATTTTATTAACAAGTGTTGTAGCCACTAAAACATTACAAACAATCCCTACAAAGATCTGCCCTCCCTGTAACTCATGCACACTGTGGTGTGTCTATAGTACTAAATGTAGTACACAAATACAGATTTTCAGCAACATGCTGTTGAAAGAGTCTGTTTAGTACATCTAGTACTATAGAGACACTATATGCATGAGCAACAGTGGGCAGACTTGAGGCATGTTTAAAATGTTTTACTGAGTAAAAGCTTTCAAACACCTTCTTAAAAATATATTTTTAAAGATGAAAAATACATAACTACTAGATTTTAATATTAAAAAACAGGAAAACTTCCATGTGCCTTTAAGGTAATTTGCCACCTGTAGCACACTTATTTCTCCAAAAACACCTCCTTTTGCAATATTTAAACACACAATGAAACTATAGCATAATTTAAGGCTAAAAAGATTAGAAGGACAATGTCTGTACCTTTTCCTCAGTCTGGACCTTGATGTGTTCCCTGAGCTCTTCCAGTTGCTGGAGACTGGGTATGCTTCCAGTTGGTACGTAATATGGAGTCACACAAAGGTCGGTACATAGCTCTTGGTCGGCTTGCTGTAACTGCCTCAGTTGTTCTAGTCGATCGGCCTTCTCTTTCATCAACATTTCTAATCTTAGTCTTAAATCTCTCTCAAGCTGAAGAATGGTCAAGCCGTCCTCCACCTGCAATACATAGGCAGTCAAATCCAACCTCCTCTAGTCCATGTTATAATCATATCAAATAAGGAAACAAGGCATTCCCTGAAATATTGCCAATGGTCAAACAGCCGTTAAAAGTCCTAACCAAGAAAATGTTGGCAGCTCCAGCTAGCGCATGCACACTACCTGTACTGGTGCAGTCATAAAAAGAAAGGACCGATTTTTAGAATGAACAAGTGCTGTTGATAATTATAATTAAAAAAAAAATACATGCAATATACTTAAAGGTTTCTTTAAGGAACGGTCAGACACACCATGAGACAAATTCTCGTTTATGAGTGTTAATGGCAGCCAATAATTCAAGTAACAGATTTCTCCATACCTCTGATAGTGCACTGTCCTGAAGTTCTGTGTAACTAATGCAGTCTACAGCGATTAAAACGTCTTACTTTTTAAATTATGCAGGCTTGTTTTCACAATATATAAAAAGGAAGACCACAAGCTCACCGTGTACTCCTCTAAAGATAATTCATGAGTCAATATTTTCAACTCTTTTTTGCAGCTCTGAACACTTTTCTCAATTCTCTCTCTCATATCCACTTCTTCATCAATCATTCGATTTAACAGTTCCTGCAAGAAATAATAATCCAATTTATATTTACTTCACACTGAAGAAACTTCTGTGACTAAAACAGATAAAGATGTTACAGATTGTAAAAGTTATAAATATATTTGCCTTTTTAATGAATCACTGGTCACATTTTTACATGTGTTTTTTGAAGAAAATTCATACTGGACAATATGTTTTTAGAAAGAAAAATAAATACACTGTTACATTTTTATTTGTTTATGCTTTACTGCAGGCTTTGACATCATTTATTAGGCTGCTCCTTGCAGCTTCTGTCTCAACAGAGCGTGTCCTTGTAAAGGAATCAAATTTGCACTGGTTAGTTCTACTGCAGAGAATGACAAGTCCAGCTCTTGTAGAGCTTGTTCCTAACATATATGCTACTATAGATATATTTCATTTTATAATAACTTATGGTAGGTTGACTCCCAACTAATCTGGATAGCTCCCAAATTTCAGATAAATGTGTCAGCGCCTGTTCTAATATGCCACATATCAAGCGGTCAAAAAAAAAGCTTCCTTTCTACATTCAAAGTCTCCTCTCAACTCCAGAAGTAATTAGTCAAAACTAAAATGGTAGATTCTACAGTAGCACAGCAGGCATACAAGTTATACATTTAAGGTTGTTCATTTTTTTTTTTAAATATGTAAAAAAAAAAAAAAATTGTTTTGACTATTTTTCAACTGTAGTTCTTTTAAAAGAGGATATTTAAATATATGGCAATCCTGGCCCTTTATGATACATATGCTGTTTATCTGCTGTCTATAAAAGCTATATGTACTAAATATATTTCAGTGGCGCAGTGATGAGGACTAGCAAGTGTGTCAACACACACCACTAGTGGTCTGTAAGTTTCATTTAAGCAGTCCATTTAACAAAGAAAACAGAATTACAAAAATGTGACCAAACGAATATGTAAATAAGTAGTGTGCGTGTGTGTCGCTCAGTTCCACTCCCGTGACCTCAAGGACCGCAACACACCATGCTGATCCACTTGGTATGCAGATCAGATACTGTAGTGGGTTGCCAGTCCATTCTCCAGTGTGCCACAGCATACAGCTCCTGGTATTCCAAGGTGGTCTCCCATCCAAGTACTAACCAAGCCCAACCATGCATGGCTTCAGGTTGGTGTGAGCTCTTGGTTCCCTGACTGGAATCGAACCAAGGTTGCAGCGGGGAAAGCACTGCATTTTAACCACTGTACCACCAGGGAACCCAAACATAAGTATTAGAGACTTGGTAATGATGTTTGGGAATCATTGAGGAAGGCTACAAGTTACAAAGAATTGAATTAAATGGAATAGACAAACAAAAGAAAGAGTGATCACCTCTATGTGCTTTTTCACTTCTTCCATCCTTCTCAGCCGCATCTCCTCCTTGATACCCAGTCCATCCCATATGTCAATAAGCCTTGCAAGGGCATGGTTCAAGCTAGAGATCAAAGTTGAGGCCACTATCTCGCTAAAGTGAGAGAGTGTAGAAGACAAAAAAGGAAGAAAGTCAGGCACACGTTAACACTATCCCTGCAAACAAAATCTTAGCCAGACACAACGTCCTGCTACAGAAGTAGAAGTAGCAGAATTGTTCCAGCATTAGTGTCACAGCAAATGATTTAAACTAAAGCGGATCTGAAAACCGCTGGTCTCTAGTCATCGATGGCACAGATGTAGCCTTATTCATCACAAAATAATTTCCACAGAATGTAAACGCATCTCTAATTACTGCAACAACGTTCTCTCATACATTTAAAAGTTCATATCTATGTTAAACTAAAAAAAAAAAAAAAAAATTATATATATATATATATATATATATATATATACACACATATACATACACACACATTTGACAAAGGATAAAACATTATTTTAAAAGGCTGAGAAGGCTACAAGAGACCTCTGACCCACTAAATACCATCCGTGACAGTGGGAATAAAAATAAATCATATGGTCTGCCTGATGGATTAAAGGACCAGGAAAAACACAGGTGACATAATAGAATATTGTTGTTTTGCGTCTTTCAGTCGTTTCAGACCCTCCATGACCTCATGGACCGTAACACACCCGGAAAATCTTAGGTCATGCTGATCCACATGGTTTTCATGGTAGAGATACTGTAGTGGGTTGCCAGTTCCTTCTCCAGTGGGCCACAGCATACAGCTCCTGGTATTCCTAGGTGGTCTCCCATCTAAGTACTGACGAGGCACAACTCTGATTGGCTTCGGGGTGGTGTGACCTCTTGGTTCCCTGACTGGAATCAAACCCAGGTTGCAGCGATGAAAGCACCGAATCCTAACCACTGGACCACTAGGGATCCCTTAATATAATATTTACAGGGGTGTTTTTCTGCTGAGGCCCAGGACAGCACATTTTTCCAGCGGTGTGAAGTTGCAGTGCAATACATTGAAATGTGTTTGCATATGGGCAGACAGGACTATATGTATGGATATTTATGTTTAGAAATCATGGCAAAATAGATCTTAAACCATTTACTATTTAGAAGAAAGGCTGATACAATGTATATAAGGTAAACGTTTGCTTTAGCGTAATTAATTATCAAAATAGCCTAATTTATCAATCCATGAATTAATCTACCTATATACCGTAAATTTATCAACAATATACATTGTACTTTAGATTACCATAATAAAGCATATTGTATATGAGCATTATAAAACTTTATTACATTAAAATGCAAGGGAATAGTAGGGTATATAGGTAGATCTATGCATGGATTGATAAATTACACTAAAGCAAACAGGACGTTTTCACAAATAATTACACTAAAGCGAACGTTTACTGTATATAATGTGTATACAACGTATAGTTTGCATAAGATGATACCACATTCCTATTGGCTTGCCAGGGTCCATTTAAATACATGTTATTGTGGAACTACAGTGTTCTGGATAAGGTTTTTGGCTACCAGAGCTAATATCAGACATTAGGCCAGGACTCCTAGATATGCACTGTGGGCGCTTAGTGATATATATATATATATATATATATATATATATATATATATATATATATATATATATATATATATATATATTAGCAGGCTGCTCCTAGGTTCCAGATGACGTTGTCACCTTTTACATTAAGCTGTATAACAATAAATAGTGCAGTGACATCATACTTCCGCTTGCAATGCATACAAAGCATATTAGCAACATGCAGTATTTCAGTCTCCCCCACTACCGCCACGGCTCTCCCGCATAATACAACAGGCCCAGTGCAGCGTACGGTTATCACAATGGCGTCACCACCACCCTGCGTGACGTCACCCAGCAGCCCTTGCTCTCACCTCCTCCTGGGGCCGCGCGGCATGCTGCTCTCGATCCTCTATCAAACGGCCAAGCTCTCCGTGCAACTGTGAGCTCGCGGACAGTAAATACCAGACAGTAAAAACACAGGACAAGCAGAGCAGGGAAACTAGCAGCCGGCCAACACTGAAGAGATTTCAAATTTCGCTCCGACAACAAGGCTCGGTTACTGATTGGTCAGATGGGAGGAAGAGGCGGGGCGCTGCTGGATGTAATGTAATTTGGACTGTTAGTGGCCTTCTGTGTGTACCACATGACAATAATTGACCAATCGGCGATCTACAATGCTGCCTAATGTGATTGGTTTAAACTGGCATGTGATGTTACGCCACATTGAAATTATTACTAGGTACTTATACATTGAGAGCGCTTATAATGTGAGAAATATTACTGTACACATAATGAAATGCAGTATTTTGTGGTGATAGCACAAAACTATTCTTTTTATCCGTGCTACTAGGTAATAATAATAAATAATAAAAGTCAGAATTGAACAGGACAGAAAATAAATCAATGCTAATATCACTGGGACGTGTTGAATAATATTGATAACAATATTTAAGATCCAAGACCAATTGAATATAACATTTGGACCTTTCCTGTTTTATGCTAGCGAGTGCACAGCACTGGAAGCCTCCTGTTGCTGGGTGCGCTCGCGTCCTAACCCTAAAGATAACCCCTTACACCCCTTGCCGACCCTAACCCCCCTACACCACTTCCCGTCCCTAACCCTAATGCTAACTCCCTACACTCCTTGCCGGCCCTAACCCTAAGCCCCTAACCCCTTACACCCCTTGACGGCCCCAACCCTAACCTAACCCTCTTTGCCTAACCCCCTAAAACTAAGCCCCTAACCTTAACCCCTTACACCCCTTCCCGACCTTAACCCTAATCCTGTAAATCTAACCCGAAAACCCCTAACCACTTAGCGGCCACAAGGAGACAGCTTCATCAGTGCAGGGCAGTGCAGCATGCGTGTGTGCACATAACAGATGCATGTGTGCTAACATAAATCAGGAAAGCTCCTAATATTTTATTAACCCTTTAAAAAACAAAATATCACCCAGAACAGGCCACAACACAGTCTTTACACAGCACTAGGTGGCATTCATGTAATAATCTACCAAACTTCTAGGAAAACTAGTTTCAAGTACACGTTACAAGCTGGAATACAAAATTTTGTAAAATTAGCCATAACAGTTACTATCCAGATAGCCAGAAATACAAAACTTTATTGGGGTGGCTATTTTAGGTTTAGGTAACAGAGAGGCAGCTCATACAAAAGGTATTGAGGGCTTTTTCTGTTATCTGCCCATCTGCAGTGGAGGCCAGAAAAAAAGTGTTACATTTCCTGGGGTTTGGAATAGGGTTAGATTTAGAAGTTAGAGTTTAGGGTTAGGCTAGTGGCAGATGATAAGCTTTACAAAGTAAAATAGGTGCACACTTTGTGTAAAGCTTATGATCTACTGCTACCCTAACCCTGAACCCTAACCCCCAAATCTAACACAATAAATTGAAGAAAGTCTCGGCGAGCAACTGCCGTGCAACCTAGTGGTCGCTGGCTGCCACTGATGGCACTTTATATAGCTAGCTCTGACACAGTCTTTGTACAGAATCATTGCCTTTGTTAACATTAGAGTCAAATCCTTAAGAACCTTTTACTGGTAATTGTATTGCATTTTTTTTATGAATTAGCACATTATGACACAATGTTCTAAGGAAAGGGCTGTTCCAACCATATCACATTCTATTGGTGACCTGATGTAGGTGACCAGACAGGAACAGATGACAAACTAGGAGAAAGGAAATTATGGCAGTCGAAGTGAGTTTCTGGAATACCCATGGGATACTATGAGTTGGAAACCCAATAGTTTCCATAGCAACACATTATCTAAGGTGAACATGCTACACTAGTCCTAGTATCCTTCCACCACCCTTATCATTGTATATCTATCCATCTATCTAGAAATATGAAGAATGAATGCCTAAGCCTTGCTACCCCCTATTCAATAAATAAACATTGCTATATATATATATATATATTTATATATATATATATATATATATACAGTATCTCACAAAAGTGAGTACACCCCTCACATTTTTATAAATGTTTTATTATATCTTTTCATGTGACAACACTGAAGAAATTACACTTTGCTAGAATGTAAAGAAGTAAGTGTACAGCCTGTGTAACAGTGTATATTTGCTTTCCTTTCAAAATAACTAAACACACAGCCATTAATGTCTAAACCGTTGGCAACAAAAGTGAGTACACCCCTAAGAGGAAATGTCCAAATTGGGCAAAAGTGTCAATATTTTGTGTGGCCACCATTATTTTCCAGCACTGCCTTAGCCTTCATGGGCCTGGAGTTCACCAGAGCTTCACATGTTACCACTGGAGGCCTCTTCCACTCCTCCATGATGACATCACAGAGCTGGTGGATGTTAGAGACCTTGTACTCCCCCACCTTTCGTTTGAGGATGCCCCACAGATGCTCAATAGGGTTTAGGTCTGAAGACATGCTTGGCCAGTCCATCACCTTTACCTTTAGCAAGGCAGTGGTCGTCTTGGAGCAGTGTTGGGGGTCGTTATCATGATGGAATCCGGCCCTGCGGCCCAGCCTCCGAAGGGAGGGGATTATGCTCTGCTTCAGTATGTCACAGTACATGTTGGTATTCATGGTTCCATCAATGAACTGTAGCTCCCTAGTGCCGGCAGCACTCATGCAGGCCCAGACCAAACATATATACACATATGTCTATATGTGTATATATGTTTTCTATAATATGTTGTGTTGATTTCCCCTATATGCATTTACCTGATGATGTCAGATGCTGCCTCCACTCTCTCTGCATCGCTGTTTACGTTAAAAATGAGGGTTTCATCTCATATCAGTGTTTTTGTGTTCTTTGTGCCTTATCCATTTATCTGTCATTTAGAGATTATTTCTACTACCTTTCCTCAGTATAGATGTAAACTTTTGGTGGTGGAGTGTCATGGTCTGGGCCTGCATGAGTGCTGCCAGTACTGGGGAGCTACAGTTCAGTTAAAGGTGATGGACTAGACAAGCATGTCTCCAGACCTAAACACTATTGAGCATCTGTGGGGCATCCTCAAATGGAAGGTGGGGGAGTGCAAGGTCTCTAACATCCACCAGCTCCATGCACATGAGGGTTAAGGCAGTGCTGGAAAATAATGGCGGCCACACAAAATATTGACACTGTGAGTCCAATTTGGACATTTCCAGTTTGGGGTGTACTCACTTTTGTTGCCAACGGTTTAGACATTTATTGCTGTACATTGAGTTATTTTGAGGGGACAACAAATTTACACTGTTATACAGGCTGTACACTTACTACTTTACATTGTAGCAGAGTGTCATTTCTTCAGTGTTGTCACATGAAAAGATATAATAAAATATTTACAAAAATGTGAGGGGTGTACTCACTTTTGTGAGATACTATATATATATATATATATATATATATATATATATATATACATATATATATATATACATACAGCAATACCCTGTTTAATGCTGTAGATAGGTTCCCGGGCAATATGAGTGTTAAGCGCAACAGCGCTAAACAGGGTAATTTTAACACAAGGTAGAAAGGGATAGAGGATCTCATGGAACAAAATGCACAAAAGCAATTGAAATTTAAAAAAATGTATTTTCATATAAGCTTTTAAGAAACCGCAAACATAACAGCAACACAACTTTAAAAATAAATAAATAAAGTTTAATGAAACAGCAACATTAACTAAACAGTACACTTTAAATGGCAGATGTGGAAGCTTCAGGCTCATCCTGCATTGGTTTTTTTTTGGACACAAACTTGTCCAAGGACAGCTGCTTTTGCTTTTTACAGCCATCCAGCAGATGTTGGTACCAGGACACCGCCCAAAGAACGCTTCGTGTCACATTTCTGCTACTGCCACTGTCTGGATCATTGGGCACAATTCATCCAGAATGTCCTGGATGGACCTCAAACCGCTGGTGAGGAACTTGGTGCAAATTTGTTTTGGCTCCTCAGACTCAGCTTCATTGCTTTCCTTGGCTTCCTGATTTTGCAATTGTTGGAGGCCATCATTTGTAAGTGTCCTGCCTGAAGCTTGCAGCAACTCTTCAAAGTCCTGGGCTTTGGCATTTTCCAGTTAAGCCGTATTGAGCAGGGGCCTCATTTTATTAGGGCTTGTAAACTTACCGCAAATTCCTGATTCCCTACGTTTGGGCTATGTGCTCTGGCAGCACTACATTTGCACTGCTATTTAATTGGCTGTGGTCGCAAGTTAGCCCTCCTTCCCGCTGATCGCAAACCCTGCCTTCAGCAATAAGCATTTGCGGGGTAGTACATGATCGCGGGCGCAAGCCCGTGAATCGGGGTTCAAGTCTGCAAACACGGAGCACTGTAAATGCAAATATTAAATCAAGCCAGCACTGTAAAGCACTGTAAATGATGGGGAACAAAATGGGTGACATGATGATTAAAAGCACTACATTCCCAAGATTGTATATCGCAAATAGCCAATACTTAACCCGCCTGGCAGTATGATTATTTCAGTATTCTAAAATACTGACATAATCATATTGCCTTCAGACACCAATACCCCTTCCCCCTCTCCTCCTCCCTTTCCGCTCTCCTCCTCCCTTTCCCCTTACCCTCCTTCTCCTCCTCCATTTCTCCCCTCTCCCCCCTTATCTGCCCACCTCCATTTCCCTCCATTTCCCCCTTAGCCTCCTCATTCCCCCTTATCCTCCTGATCCTCCCCCCTTATCCTCCTCCTTTCCCCCCTCATCCTCCTCTTCCCCCTCATCGTCCTCCTCTTCCCCCTCATCCTCCTCTTCCCCCTCATCCTCCTCTTCCCCCTCATCCTCCTCCCCCCCCCCTCATCCTCCTCTCCCCCCTCATCCTCCACTTGGGACCCCCGCAGCATTGAAAATGCAAAACTGGCGCTGCAGAGGTTCTTAAAGGACCTTAAAGGACCCAAGCTAAATAAAAAAAATAACCCCTCCCGCGGGGGTACTATAAGTACCACCCACGGCACCTAAAATTAACCCCATAACTCATGGGGGTCAATATAGACCCTGATGAGATTAAAATTAACGCCATCAGTCCAATAGGTATCTATATAGATCCCTATAGGACACTATGAACCCCTATATTAACATTATAAGGGCCACTAGGGTCCTCCAGGACCCTCATGAAACAAATTACAAACACTACACTACACTATTAACCCTAACCATACCCCATTAACCCCAATTGTCCCCCTTTAACCCTAACTTGGCCTATTTAACCCAATCTAGTCATATTTAACACCATCTAGTTCTAGTTAACCTCATCACTCATAGGGGGCATTACAGACCCCCATGAGCCCTTAACTACTTAACCTCATCAGTCCCATAAGGGTCTATACAGACCATTATGGGAAAATTAAAACCCTAACAGTAACCCCATAAGTTCCATGAGGGTCCTCCAGGTCCCTCATGACACTAAGTAAAAACACCACACTACACTACACTATCCCCCCAATAAACCAATAAATCTAAACCAACCCCTCTAACTAATGAACACTCCTCCCTATCCTATTAAACACCCTCTATCTGAACCTATTAACCCCTCCCCTACCTACCTAACACCTACCCTAACCTATTAACACCTACACTACCTACCTAACCCCCTATTAAACTCACCCACACCCCACTAATTGCAAAAAATTAAAACAAACTATAATACAGAAAATAAAAAAGCACCATTACTGAAAACAAAAAAGCAAAACTACAGAAAAAAAAAACACCACACCACTTACAGTAAAATAAAAAATAACTACTCACATAAAATAAAAACAATACAAGACAAAATAAACACATCCCAATACAATAAATCCAAACCCCACACCCAGCAATAAAATACAATTAAAATTATACCCCTAACAACATACATCAATACCCTAACTACATACATTAATACCCTAACTACATACAATAAAACCCCTATCTACATACAGGAATACACCTAACTTCATGCAATAATACCCCTAATTACATACAGTAATACCCCTAACTACATACAGTAATAATTCCTACATCTGACCTAAAACAACCCCTCTCACTAAACCTAGATTAGGGTAAATAAGCCCACTAACCTTGCAAAAATGCCCCTCCAGCGATGACGGTTTTCTGACCTCCATCCATAGCATAAGGGCCCTTCCATAGATCTTCACAGGTCTGGCACTCCTACAAGAAAAAGAAACATTACAATTAATAAAACAAATAAACACAACATGTAAAACAATACATTCTAAACATTACACTTACGTTTCTGCGATGCCCCTGTCCTCCTTCTAGTCTTCTCCGGCAGGGACCCTGGAAAAATCCCTGGAGGATCTCCCCACCGCAAATGAGGGTTCTAGCGCATGCTCCGGTAAAAAATTGCAAATGGCACCTTCTGATTGGCTGAAAACGCAGTCAATCAGAAGGCGCCAAGGTGTGAACCAATCAGAATGGGATACACCCCTATATCCCATTCTAATTGGCTGATGGACCTGTCAATAAATTGTAAACCAATCATAAGGTGCTATTCCCTTCAGCCATTTGCACCTGAAGGCATCTGCACCTTCTGATTGGCTCCAATCTGATTGACAGTTAGAACGGCCAATCAGAAGATGCAGATGCTTGGAGCCAATCACAATGGGATACACCCCGTGTGGGTGTATCTCATTCTTATTGGCTGAAGGGAATAGCACCTTACGATTGGATTAGAAATGATTGACAGGTCCATCAGCCAATCAGAAAGTGATATAGGGGTGTATCCATTCTGATTGGCTCACAACTTGGTGCCTTCTGACTTTCCGAAATATGATTGACAGCGTTTTCCTCCAGGGAGGAGCTACATTAGAAATTTAGATTTTTTTTAGAACATTATTTTTTTTCCGAGGGGACCAGCCTGAGAAGACTACAAGAAGGATGGGGGCATCGAGGAAAGGTAAGTGTACTATTTAGAATGTATTATTTTATATGTTGTGTTTATTGTTTTTATTGTTTTCTATTAATTGTAATGTTTCTTTTTCTCGTAGGGGTGCCGGATCTCCGGCCATGAAGGAAGGGCCCTTGTGCTAAGGATGAAGGCCAGAAAACCGTTGTCGCTGGAGGGGCATTTTTGCAAGGTTAGTGGGCTTTTTTACCCTATTCTAGGTTTAGTGTGAGGGGTTGTTTTAGGTCAGATTTAGGGATTTTTATTGTATGTATTTAGGGGTTTAATTGTATGTAGTTAGGGGTATTACTGTATGTATTTAAGGGTATTAATATATGTTGTTCGGGGTACTACGGTATTTATATAGGGGTTTTAATGTATGTAGTTAGGGGTATTTATGTATGTAGTTAAGGGTATTAATGTATGTATATAGGGGTATTAATCTATGTATTTAGGGGTTAAACTGTATGTATTGAGGGGTTTTATTGTATGTAATGTATGTTTTATTGTATGTAATGTATGCTTTTATTTTGTTTTGTAACTTAGGCTTTTTATTTTTGGTAATGTTCATTTGATATTTTCTGTAATGGTGCTGTTTGTTATTTTCTGTAATCTAGCTTTTTTATTTTCAGTAATGATGCTTTTTTAATGTAGACAATTTTTTTTTATTTTTGTAATTAGTGGTGTGTGGGGGGTTTAATAGGGGATTAGGTAGGTAGTGTAGCTGTTATTAGGATAGGGTAGGTGTTAGGTAGGTAGGGGAGGGGTTAATAGGTTAGGGTAGAGTGGGGTCAATAGGATAGGGAGGAAGGGGTTCATTAGTTAGAGGGGGTTGCTTTAGATTTATTGGTTTATTGGGGGGATAATGTAGGGTAGTGTAGTGTTTGTACTTAGTGCCATGAGGGTCTTGGAGGACCCTCATGGCACTTATGGGGTTACTGATAGGGTTCTTATTGACCCATAAGGGTCTTTATAGACCCTTATGGGACTGATGGGGTTAAACTGAGGCTTATGGGGGTCTTTATAGATCTTCTTAAGAGATGGGGTTACATGGAGACTTATTAGGGTCTGTATAGACCCCCATAGGAGATGGGATTAAATAGGACTAGATGGGGTTAAATAGGCCCAGTTAGGGTTAAAGGGGGACAGTTGCGGTCAATGGTGTTAATTTAGGGTTAATGGGGTATGGTTAGGGTTAATAGTATAGTGCTTAGACTGGCACTTATAGTGTTAACCTAGATGTTAATGGTGTCCTATAGGGGTCTATATAGACGCCTATTGGACTGAGGGGGTTAATTTTAATCTCATGAGGGTCTATATTGACCCTCATGAGTGATGGGGTTACTTTTAGGAGCCGGGGGGTACTTATAGTATCCCCGCAGCAGGGGTTAATTTTTTTATTTGGCGTGGGCCCTTAAGGATCTCCACAGCAAGGGTTAATGTGGGGACCCTCCGGGGGACCCCGCAGCATGGGGGGGGGGGTTAATATTAGTTGTACAGTAAGTAAATCTGCGGCTTGGGGGAACCGTTAGTGTGCCGCTGTTTCTTAAAGGAGAATTTAAAATGTTTAAATGCTGCAGGGGTCCCGTTTGGGACCCCTGAATTATGGGGTTAATGTGGAGACCCTACAGGGGTCTGTCTCAGCAATGGTTATTAGCAAATGCCCCCAGCCAAGTAATGAGCGCAGGAAGGAAATTCCTTAAATAGGCATGGGGCATGATTGGACTGTGTTGTGGATAAATACGTTGTACCACCGTCAATAGAAATATCAGTCTGGATTACATAATTGATGTGTAGGTAATAATAATGGCTTTTTTAATGGTGTTTTGGAATGCTACACTACCAATGGTTTGCTCTTGAAATCGCCAGTGGCATTCCCACCCAGAAGGAGGGTTAGATGGTCTTTGGCTGCTTTGAACCTTAGTGCTCGCTTCTGGTCACATGATATGAAGGTGCTCCTTGGCATTCACTTCAAGAACAGTCCAGTCTTGTCAAGGTGGAATGCCTGTTCTTGAGAATAATTGCCTCTTTTTATGATCTCTTTTAAAGTGGCTTGAAAAGCCAGAGCAGCTTTAGTGTCAGCGCTCGCTGCTTCTCTGGTGATTTTGATGTTATACTGATTGTTTCTTGAAGCGGTCGAACCAACCACTGCTGGATGAAAAGCTTCAGGTCATATTTGGTTATTATGCTTCTGGCCTTCTCCATGATGATGGCCTGGCTGAGTGGCATTTTGTGCTCTGTTTCATCATTGATCTAGATGGAAAGATGCTTCTCCATTCCCTCTAGGGCAAAGCATCTGGATCAGGTAATCTTCTTCACAGAAGATCTAGTGCTGGTGGTTGCTGAAGACTTGATTTTCTCCTTATTTTTAAAGATAGTGCGTATTGTGGAGGTTGGCAACTTTAAATTTACTCCAATGTCAAATTGTCTTTCTCCTTTTTCCAAACGGTCTAGCACCAGCATCTTCACATCTGCCACAGACTCATTTTCAGGTCCTGGATTTTGTCCTAGTGAGCCATCATAGAGTACAGACTACCCTATTGGAAAATGGGTATGGGAATCACTTTGCCACATGGGCAATATGAGCAGATGGGTGGTGGGGTGAATAGCCCTAAGACATAGAGCCATAGTGTACCAACATGCTTCATGTGGTCTTATGGCATATGCCCCTGCCTTATCCTGTTTATTGTACGTAATTCCCCATGTAATATTACTGTGTTCTGTGTTATGTTAAGCTGTGACTCAGTGATCATGATGGGGTTAAAACAGGGTGTGCCGAATCTATGTTAGGGTCTGAAAGGAGCAAACTATTCCATTGTATTGTAATCTGTTTTTTTCCGTTGTTTGCCGGATAAGCTAATTACATCTCCCATGTGCTAGACAGCTAGAGACGGCAGGATGCGTATTTAAGGTTAGGCCTATTGCTCTCAGGAAGCTACTGTTAGACCCCATGTGGAGTCTGTCTCCTGTGTTTGTCTGCCACTCCCTGCAATTGTTGTGTTGTATACACCCCCTCTGTATCTAACTACTATAAATATTGTTTGACTTTCCAAAAATAAATCAGTTGACTGCTGAGACATATAGAAATTGTATGTTCTCTTATTGGCTCCTGGTAGCTGCAATACTGATCCTATCTCCACCCTGCAAGTAACTTGTACTGGTCACTACCACAGGAAGGTTAGTGAGACTCCTGGAAGTGCTGTTTCCTGATGGAGAGACCCTCACTGATACAGAAGCCAGATATCAGTGTTCTAGGGCCGAGATTTCCAAGAACCCAATGGTCCTTATAGGTAGTTAACCTTTAATCTATAGCAGGGGGTCATGGGTAATAATAGCCCCTACCCTTGGATCATCACAACATCCAGAGAAATGGTTTGGTGCTTCAATTTGTGCTGATTTTCTTTGGGCTCACTCATTTTCTATAATACAGTACAAAAACAATACAATTAATGTAGTTTTTATTGGACAATTAACAACCACATGACAAGAAACAAGGGAACGTGAAAAATATTCTGTAAATCTTCTCTGAATGGTTGGTATAGGAATTGGTCTCTTTCAGGAGCTTTCTGCTTGTCCACGCTGGCACTTTTCTAATTTCTCCTGCCTGCTACTGTGTCTCTGTTACAGCTGTGGGGCAGGTCTAGAAGTTAAACAGGGTCCCACAAGAAAGAAGCAGCATTATAGCGGGGCACTGTGTTAAACGGGTATCAGCAGCTAAAAAATGGTGCTATACGGGAGCGCAAAGCAGGGAATTACAACAAAAAGTGTGCTATAGCGAATCAGCGCAATAAAGGGTGGAGTTATATATATATATATATATATATATATATATATATATATATATATATATATATATATATATAATCCAACCAATAGTGGTACCAACCACATTGGTAGGTACTCACAGGTCTTCTAAAAAATAACAATAAGTAATAATCAACATTTCAGTTCAATAAGTGACCCTTTATCAAGACTTATTGCATCAAAATGTTGATTGTTAATAAATTGTTGTTTTTAAGAAGCCCTGTAAGTGCCTATCATTGTGGTTGGTACCACTTTTGTTTGGATTGTTGAAATATTTGAATGGAACAACCAGGCAAGTAGTACAGGAGATGTGAGTGCATATCATCAAGGAGGAATTATATATATATATATATATATATATATATATATATATATATATATATATATTTTTTTTATATATACAGTGGTACCCTGGTTTAAGTCGTTAATCCATTCTGGACAACACAATGTAAACCAAAAACAACTTAAACCGAGGTAACATTTCTCATAAGAATCAATGTAAATTGAAATCCATTCCGTACACCAGATTTTTCACATTTCCTCACATTTTATTTTGAACAAAACCTTAAAACTAAACATGCATTACTAAACAACAATAATTACATAACATAACTTAAAATGTAACTTCACTTGCACAGGGGATGTATGTCCTTTTGTACTTTATGTCTCTTAACACCACTGCACCTTGCGGAAGACTGTTATAAAGGCAGTTTCACTAGAAACCTATGAAGGGAAACTTGCTTCTGCCTTGGTCGCAAAATGTTACTGAAGTGAAACATTGCTTCATCATTAAGTGAGTGCAGTAGGTGCTTCCTCCCATCCCTCCTCTTCACCTGAAGAAGAAAGGTCATTAGCTCCTCCACTAGCTCTTCAATGTCTTAATTAATCAGCTCCAGGCCCATGAGACCGAATGTCCTCCACTATTCTTCTAGGTTCATCCTCCAAGTTTACCAGAGCTACAGCTTCTGGCCACAATTTCCTCCAACCACAGTTCATGGTCTTGTGAGAGACCTCGCGCCAGGCCTTATCTATCAGAGTGACACAGTGGAGGATATTGAAATGGTCCTTCCGGAACTCTGAGTGTCAACTGATTATCTGAGGTCACCTCAAAGAATCTCTGGAAGAGGTCCTTGGTATACAGCTTCTTAAAGTTGGAGATGACCTGCTGGTCCATGGGCTGGATCAGAGAAGTTGTTTTAGGGGGCCAGAACTTCACAGTTATGAACTTAAATTCCTCCAGCAAGTTGTCCTCCATGCCTGGAGGGTGAGCAGGAGCATTGTCAATGATTAACAGAGCCCTCAGAGGCAGCTCTTTCTCCCACAAATATTTCTTCAAAATTGAGCATTCTGGTTACCCAGGCTTTTCTATTGGCCCTCCACATAACACTGAAGTTGCTTTTCTGGACGTTTTCTGGGATTCCTGCTGTGGTACACTAGTAGGGGCTTGATTTTTAAATCCCCATTAGCATTCTTGCACACCAACAAAGTTAGCTTGTCCCCTGGCATTGACTTCTCTTCTGGGGTGATGTAGGTTCTGGTAAGCATCTTTTTAAAAAAAATAACCCAGTCTGTCACAGTTGAACACTTGTTGGGGAAGAAAAGCCTCAGCCTCTATATACTCTCTAAACTCCCTGACAAAGGTTTCAGCAGCTTCTTTGTCAGCACTTACTGCCTCTCCATGCCTCAACACAATGTAAATGCCAGTTCTCTTTCTGAATTCCTCAAACCAACAGTAAATGGCTTTAAATTCTTCACAGTTCTCACCACTTGTTGTAGGCTTGTTTTTTTGTCAGATCAACATGCAGTTGTTTTCTCGTTGTGTGGGCTTTCTCGCATATCAGTGCCTGGGAAATGCTATCACCCGCTAATTGTTTTTCGTTTATCAGAGCATACAATAATTTTTCAACTTCCTCCAATGTCTTTGACTGTTGCTTGGTGATGGTATTCACACCTCTAGCCACATCGGCTTCCTTAAGGACTTCCTTATTTTTCAGAATGCTAGCAATTGTTATTCTTGGCATTTTGAAGTCAGCAGCGAAATCACCAATGCGGCTACCACTTTCATACTATTATCTCTTTTTTGCGTTCTATGGTGATTTTCTCTTTTTTCTGCTGAGTGGTACCCTTCTTTGAAGTCCCGATTTAGGTGCAGGCTGGACTTGGGCTTTGTTTGGGCTCTTGCAAGCACAGGCTGGATTTGGGGTCAAGTTTGGGCTCTTGCAGGCACAGGCCAGACTTGAGCTCTAACAGGCATAGGCTGGACTTGGGCTCACTTTGGGTACTTGCATGCACAGGCTGGATTTGCGCTCAATTTAATTGGCAAAGAGCTTTTGCAAATACAGATAGATTCATAAAAATGCATCTTACAGAGAGACCTTTTTCAAGTTTACTAAAAGATGGTACATGGTACCTACAAAATTAACCCAGATGTTTAAGAAGGAGGAATTGAAATTCTGTTGGAGAGATTGTGGAGCAGTGGGGTATCAAATTACAATTACTACTGAGATGACACTGCTACATATCTTTCCTGTGGATTTGGACCTGGATGTTGTGGCTTTATATTACAGATTGTCATGGTGGCCAAGTGGCTAATTGTACGTAAATGGAAATGTAAAATAGTGCCGATTTGGGCAGAAGTAGAATCTATTAGTAAAAATAACCAAAACTTTGAGAATTTTTTTTCAGAAATTATGTCAAAAAATGTAGTACTAAAATGGTGAATATGGGATAAAAGTGTAACAGTTAAATATCTTATTTTTACTTGGTCCCCATGATATATAGACTCTGCTGGTCCTACACCTCCGCAGCCCCTCCATCCGCAATTTACTTTTTGTCTTGCTTTTTCTTTTTTTTTCTCTAAGCTTGTTGATGTATATGAAAGTACATAATGGTGTTTATTGTATTATGAACGTATATGTCTAATTTGCTTTTAGATATTTTTTTGTTTGCTTTCACGTGTTTTGTATTCTTATCGTTTTCCTTTTTTGAAAATAATAAACATATAAAAAAAAAAAAAGAACTTGTTGGGACTTATGAAAGTGTGATGGAAGTGAGCCTGCAAAGACTGGTTTTGAGACTTATGGAGGGCGTGAACAAGGTAATGCCTACGAAGGCTGGTGTGGGTTGTTTGATAGTGTAGATAGTGTTTCGTAAGCCTGGGAAGGCCGGTTTGGTTTGTATGTAAAGCGTAAATGAGGTAAGCCTACGAAGGCTGGTTAGTTCGTATAGAGAGCGTGAATGAGGATGCGAAGGCTGGTTTAGGACTTATGGAAGAAAGGAAAGTGGAAGAATGGCAGGTGTGGGCCAAAATCTCCAAAGGAGGCTTACGAAAGCCTATGAGTGGAGCCTTGGACACGGACGTGGGTCGTAATATTAGCCAATTCAGATAAAACCAACACTGATTCAGGTAAAACCCCGAAAGGGTACAGGAAAGTTGAAGAACCTAGTAGGTTTGGGCTAAAAGTACGAAGCAGACTTAACAAACCCTAAAAGGCGTAGCCTTGGACATGGACAAGGACGCAACTTGGCGAATTCAGGTCCAAACCCTCCCAAGAAGGTATAGAAAAGTCAAGAAACTTGGTAGATTAAGCCAGAACTAAGCATGAAAAGCGAAGGCTGAACCTTGGACTTGGATAGCTTACAAGGAGTAGACAAATTACCTTGGATGACGAAAGGCTCAAAAAGCAACTGGAGCAACAGGAAAGCTGAAAAAGGTAAGAGACACAACCTGCAGGCATGGGCTCAGGAATGAACTGAGCAAGGGGATGTGGACAGGAAGTGCTTATAAGGCTGAAGGGAAGAAGTGAAGCGAGAGAAGGCCCCTCCCACAAATCCAGGTGTTTAACCTGAAACATATATAATTACAGTATATATATATATATATATATATATATATATACATATATATATATATAATGTCCAGAAAGGTCCACTGAACTTTTGGGACTGTGGACTATTGTGGTCCCTGAGGGGAACCTGGTACCAGAACATATCTCCTTCCATTTTCCACTAAACAATGCACAAAACCCTGAGTACCTGGTCTGTGTTTGCTGTGTTGGCCTAAGGTGGATAATGTTACTACAAATGTTTGTGGGTGACAGCCAGATTGTTATTATGTGCCATTTTAACTGTCTTCCATCTTGTTTATGGTAAGCCATGTAGTTCAGGAAGGGGGCTGCAATATGGGGTTAATCATAGTTATCATATGTGTGTATGTTATGCACAGGGCAGTGTGGGTGTATTATACAGTGCAGTGTGTGTGGCCTTAATGGATATGAATTGTTGTATTATCTTCACCACAGGAGGCAGTTAATAGCACGCCTGCCACACTAATGAAATGATTGACAGGCAGGCCCCATGCTTGGAAGCAGGGGGCGTGCGGATTGGGTAAAGGGTACTGTCATTAAGGGTTGTGTCTTAGTGGTGAGGGGGTGATGAAAATGTGTAAAAATGACAAATAAAGATTGTTGTTGTCAGTTTAAACATACATCATTTGAGGTGTGTGTTTTATTCTAAGGGAATAATATTTCTAAACATTAGACGTATTGCAATGGACTCTGCCTTAAACTCTGCCTCTAACTACTGGTTTACTACTACCAGGTTTACACCTGTAAGCTGTCATCCAATGGAATTGTACACTGCTTAGGTAGGTCTCTATAGTATTGAAGTGCAACTTAAGGTGTATGTCACAATGTGCAGTGAAGGTTAAAAAGATTAAATATTTGAAGAAAAAACACAAGTAGTTGCCAGGCTCTTCATACTAGTACTAGTGATTAGTCCAGAGTGCATTGTATTTAGAGCTGCCATTAACAGAGGAACTAATCTAGTGCTTGGGGTAGATAGGAGGATAAAATATCCCACAGGTACCGAGCTGCAGTCCTGTGGAGAGAACTAGGATCATAATGGTGTGCTACCTGAAGGTATAATTAGAGTTGGAATTGGAAACATAGTGTGAATTACCATTCTGGATTTTGTGTTGGACCTTAATTTTAATATGATAGTATGAGTCGGATTGTTGGTGATTATGAGCTGTATTGCATGGCTGGTCCACAGTTAGCCCTGAATACTAGCCTCCATCCCAAGTACTTTACTCCTTGTGTGAGTATGACCATCTAGTGGTGATAATATCAAGATCATAAAATGAATTTCGAAACAATCTTAGAAGATGTAAACATAAAACAGGGTAGATTCTGCGGAAGGTTTGGTAACATGAACAGCCTTCCATTCCAGTGAGTGAGGAAAACGAGACCTACAAGGTAATATTGACAATGGTTTGGACTTTTAAGATGAAAGGTTGATGTAATATTAACCTTTGAGTTAGTTTAGTATAGTAAATTGCTGACAAACGCTCTACCTTGAGGGAGATTATAAGTGGCGTAATTCAGGTGACCTAGTAGATTATTTATATTTAGCAAATGGAGGGGGAACTGATGTGGAGTATATGGCTTGTAAAGGGGAGTTCTCAGAATATGACGATGCTTAGTCGACCATGTTAGATCTTGAATAGCATCTGGAGAGGGATACAATTATTAATCTGGGTTATAAACATGTGAAATTGATTGTCTCTATGTGACATTTGTGCAGCTATAAAGCTTCAATGGTAGTCGTACGTTGTGAGTCCTAATTACAGTGGCTGGATTAGAGATATCAAATGGGGCTCTGTGTCTGATGAGCGATATGGTCAAGCATGTCACAGTGAGGGCAGATGGCAGCAAGATAGGAAACAAGAAGTGAGCAAGCAATAAGGGTAATGCATGGTGAGCATCAAGATAGAGGAGCATGTGGGAAAGACAGAGAAAACTGAATGCTGGGTAAACGAACATCGTGGTTCACATAAAACAGGGGGCATAAACACAGTAAGTGCACAACATAGCAGCACAGTGGTGACATGAAGATACACTGCACAGTATAGGTAACCTTGGGAAGTAACATGAGAGATGTGGGAAATGCCCAGAAGCAGGGAACATTGCAACAATTGAGAAAATAATTGCTGTGATTGAGAGTACCGGAAAGTACAGGCTTAAATGAGCACAGCACGAGTTCCATAAACAGACACAACTTCCGTCTATGAGCTCCTGTATAGTTCTTGGATCGTCCATATCTGATAGGGGAGAAACATCCAGCAATGGAGGGAGAACGTGATGGAGAGGATGAGGCTAGGTATAGGACACTCGACGTCTGATTGTGCTTGGCCAGCCATATCAGATATTGCATAGCACCTGAAGAGGAGAAGAGAATGATGAATGATGAGTGACAGGTGTGCGGTTGTCATATATTAAATGGACCTGTATTCTTATAGTTTGATTGGTATAGGTTGTTAAATCAAGTGGTGATGGAGGAATGGGATGAGGTTTATGTGTTAAGATTCAGCAACTTGGTTGATTGTCCGGAAGAGCTGGATGTCGAAATAATTAGTGGAAATGCTGGAAAAGTTGAAAAAGGGACAGAAGCGACTAAGATGGTGTCTGAGAAGAATCAAATAATCCAGACTGTATGCAAAAGGCGTGAGTAATAGAAAGACTTAAACTATTGAAAATAAAAGCAAATAAAACAGAACAGTTGGGTGGACAGGGAGCAGGAGCCAAAGATAGGATGGCAAAGTGCAGATGAGAAACCAGATATACACAATGTCAGGGGAAAACTGGTTGAATTGGGTTAGGTGTCTAGAATATTTTGTGTAACTGACTAAGGAATAAAATAGAGGTGGTGTTAGGTCGTGTCTATGAGTGGTTGGAGCGGAAAAGCCATACTCTGGGATGTAGGGTGTGCGTAGATGAGGGCAGGAACATATCAGAGTGTGGGAGCTTAAAATCAGACAGTACAATAAGCTAAGCTCATAGTGAATCACAGGGAGTCACATGCAAAGTTCATAATATAGCTGAAAACATGCAGAACAGTGGTACTGAACCAACTGAACAAGAGCCCTGAAAGCATAATTGACTAAAAGACCACGTAAATGGACAATATGTACAGAGTAATGCATGAGAAATATCCTTGCACTACAGTGTAGATTGGGAGTCACATGTAATGGAACATCACATATTTAGTTGTGAGCGTACAAGTTGTTGCTAACGCTTGCGGGCACGCTTGCGGGTCCTCGAAGCGCTCCTTGCCAGCAACTGCGACCCTCGCAAACTTTACATTCGAACGCAAACAACACGAAACAGCAACTGCGACCCTCGCAAACTTTACCTCGCAACGCAAACAACATACGACACACGTTACCACTCATTACGACCTCGCAAAAGTCATCCGCAAACCGCGAACATGAACAAATTCCAAACACAATAAATAAACACAGCACATAAAAAGCTTACCTACAGCAAGAGGAAGCATCCAGCACCTCAAAAAAGCAACTTACACCTTTATTTAACTAAAAATAAAACAGTTTACACACTAAAAGATTCTCTAAGCGAGAGAAAAAATGGCTGACGAACAAAACGAAAACGAGACTACACCGCTCTAAACATGCAAAACACCACAAGAAACACGCAAAACACCACAAAACACATACGAGACACGTTCCCACTCATTACGAACTCGCAAAAATCGTCCGCAACCCGCGAACAGGAACAAATTCAAAACACAATAAATACACACAACACATACATAAAAAGCTTACCTACAGCAAGAGGGAGCATCCAGGACCTCAAAAAAGCAACTTACACCTTCATTTAACTAAAAATAAAACAGTTTACACACAAAAAAATTCTCTACGTGAGCGAAAAAATGGCCGCCGAACAAAACGAAAACAAGGCTACAGCACTCTAAACACGCAAAACACCACAAGAAACTCACAAAACACCACAAAAGACCTACGGATATTCCGCTAAGACCCATACCACACATTAACCGCCATTTTACGACAATGCAGAAGTACACAACTACGCTAATGGTTTGGTCTAGCGCACGCACACTATTACACTGCACACACTCAGCACGCTTACACAGCAGCCCACACCACTAATGCTGCAGCAACATCAAAACAGCTTTGCAGCTCTTCAACACAATGCTTCAAAGTACGTAAAGTATATTAATTTATTAATGTATTATATATTTCAATATTAGACACCAAACAGCATTAACTACCTTACAATTTCATTGCCGTCATTTTTTGACTGGAAATTCTCTAGTTACATACTAAAATGTGGTGAAATAGAAGAATATGGATGAGACAGACAATAGCAAAATGCTATGAAAAAGTGGCACAACCACGGTTTGCAAGCAGTATTGATAAAAATTATCACATGAATTAACAATACATACAAGATAATACATGTGGCAGATTCAAAATATAGAGTGTTGAAATCCTTGATATACTGATGGATGCTTGCGGGGCATTCCAAACCAACCATATGGGAAGGAAATACAGCTGAATAGTCCCCCAAAAGATAAGGAGTGCTAGGAACTCAATCTAAACATAACAGTCACACCCCTGGTATAGTATAACAAGAAAATGAATAAAATGTGGTGAAATATGGATGTGACAAACAATAGCAAAATGCTATGAAGAAGGTGTCACAATAGCGGCTTGCAAACAGTGTTTATAAAAATCATATAAATGGACAATACATACAAGGTAACGCATGTGAAAGATTCAAAATAGAGAGCCCAAACCCTAGATATACTGATGTATACTTGCAGGGTATTCTAAACCAACCATATTGGAAGACTGTTAAGCTAGGGGGCGCTAGGAGCTTAATATGAACATAGCATAGACGCTCCCCTGGTGTAGTATAACAAGAAATAGTATCATGGTAGCCTAGAAAAATTATAGAAAACTCAGAGGGATATACACTGCTAAAATGCTTGTTGAAAAACAGCAACATGAATGAGACCTATATGCAGAGAAGTAAACATCTTAGGTCAATGTGAACGTGAATGATACATATAGGAGAGAATTGCACATCTGAGACCAAAAGAATGAACAGCTAGAACTCAAAAAAGCATTGTGTGAAGCCCTTACCAATCCTGCAGGCAGGCGAAGCTGCCTAAGCACTACCTCTGGGCAGCAGAGGATCCTTTAGCAAAAAACTAAATCTCAAACACTGACACCTACCTTGGCCAGGGAAGGATGTGAAGGCAGTAGGATGCAGAGTGGCATTGCAAGGAGAGACCAGCTAACTGTAGTTAGCAGGAAACTTGGAGGGTTTGAAAACTGCAGTGAGAGAATGCTGTTACAATCTAAGTTGGTAAGCATGAGAGAGTGGGGGGACAGCATAGTTGAGAGGGTTGCGGGCTGGGGTAGGAGTTTGATAGCTGAGAAGCTGAATGAAGGTTCAAATGGGCTTGAGGGAGGAGTGAAAGGCTTGTGTATGAATAAGAATATCAAATCCTTAGCTAGACAAAAAGGTTGGAAATAAAAAAGGTTGTTTTTTTGGGGGGAGACACAAACCTTGAGGAAAAATAAACAAATAGAAGGCAAACCAATAGTATGGCACCATACAGGGTGTACACCACACTCCGAGTCAATTGATTCAACACACTGTATGTGCACCTGATTGCCAGGTGAGTGTGGTTTAAGTAGGTAAGAAGGCTCCTCCCACAACTCCAGGTTTACACCTGTACATAGATATCAGGAACACAAACTGTAAAGAAAAAGCAATAGAAAAAATGGAAAAAATATATCCTAAATGGAAACTAGATTGAAAGCATGGTCCATAGAAAAAACACAATTGTAATATCATCCAGTATTAAAAATACAGTACTTGTATGTAAAGTAGCTCTGTGTAGCGTCTGACGTCATCCATAGAGGCCGTATTGGGACAAAAAGGAAGAGCTGATTTATGCACAGTCAATGAATCGGATTGGTGCTTAAGTAATCCAATCGGGGCTAAGTAAAGAAAGGAGAGAAAAGATTATAAATAAGCAATACAAAAGGGTATATGCATCTCTCCTACAATATTCACTCATACAAAAATGTATAATTTGTTTAATATATCCCACCATCGTGGATATAAATAGTGTTACAGACAAAACAAAAATATGAAAAAATATACAAAGAAAAAAATACCTGTAAAAGCAAAAAATTTAAATAAAGGTAAAAAAATAAAAACAAAAAACACCACATGACACTAAGTGATAAACAACAAACAAACAAACCAATTAATCCTGTGGATTCTGCAAATAAAATCCCCTGTGTTAATCATAAAACACCATACTCACATATTTTGGTCATAAACAATAAACCAGCAAAAAGTAATAATTAAACATTGAAAAAATTAAATAAAAACAATAAACAAAAGAAAAGACAATAACATATTGGAACCCAATTACTGGAAATACTGGAAATACTCCAGAGCAGTGTATTATGCACATCCATTCCATACTCATTATCATATCTACATATTGACTAATTTGCATATGGAAATAACCAGATTTTTAAGTAAATTATTACAGATATACAGAAAATAATACGTTTTCATTTAAGCCAACCAGCATAGTTGTTTTTAAGAGCGTAATCCATTTACTTTCCATCTTAAGTAATTATTTTTCAAGGTCTCCTCTCCTAATATAAATAACGAGTCCCTGTGTGTACTGGGTCTACAGTGCCTTTCCCCAGCACACCATAGAGACACACAAGACTCTATTTAAAAAATGTGTAGCAACTAATAATGAAAAAATATAATGAAAAAAAATAAAATAACTTTATTATAGAAAAAACTATATGAAAAAATAATAGTGCAAAATATGAATATAAAAAAGATATACTGTCAGTATATCAATGGCAGGCTAGTACTCGTGGGGGGTTTACTATAAATAAACCCTAGGGAGTTACAAGTTGAGCCCCACTAGAAACAGATAAGTAATAGACTAAGTCACCACATGTCTAGTTTAGAGGACAGATGACAGCTTACAGTTGCTAGTGCTGCTTTCAAAAAAGGTCTCTCTGAGTTTCATAAGGAAACTTGATCTAATCACACTAGAGTTTAGCTTAGATGTGATATAGCTAAGGTCAGTACAGAGATAATACCACCCAGTTGTTTTGATACACAGCACAATGCTGATATCAAAATTGCTTGATCCCAGCTATCAATCTCACGGATCAATACATAGTTCTGGTAAACTGCATCTCACGTTAGTATCTCGTAAGGCAAATATACATATGATAAAGAATAAAATGTTACCTTGTGAGAGTGAATGTATCAGTTCTACACCAGGTGTATGGGTATTATGCTCCACAATGGGAGAGCTTACCCCCGCCGCCTGCTGTGTTGTTCCCGATGCGCGTTTCCCCGCTGTTACAGTTTCTGATTCATCAGGGGACAGGTTCATCAGTGTCCCCTGATGAATCCGAAACTGTAACAGCAGGGAAACGCGCGTCGGGAACAACACAGCAGGCGGCGGGGGTAAGCTCTCACATTGTGGAGCATAATACCCATACACCCGGCGTAGAACTGATACATTCACTCTCACAAGGTAACATTTTATTCTTTATCATATGGATATTTGCCTTACGAGATACCAACGTGAGATGCAGTTTACCAGAACTATGTATTGATCCGTGAGATTGATAGCTGGGATCAAGCAATTTTGATAACAGCATTGTGCTGTGTATCAAAACAACTGGGTGGTATCATCTCTGTACTGACCTTAGCTATATCACATCTAAGCTAAACTCTAGTGTGATTAGGTCAAGTTTCCTTATGAAACTCAGAGAGATCTTTTTTGAAAGCAACACTAGCAACTGTAAGCTGTCATCTGTCCTCTAAACTAGACAGGTGGTAACTTAGTCTATTACTTATCTGTTTCTAGTGGGGCTCAACTTGTAACTCCCTAGGGTTTATTTATAGTAAACCCCCCCACGAGTACTAGCCTGCCATTGATATACTGACAGTATATCTTTTTTATATTCATATTTTGCACTATTATTTTTTCATATCGTTTTTTCTATAATAAAGTTATTTTATATTTTTTCATTATATTTTTTCATCGTTAGTTGCTACACATTTTTGAAATAGAGTCTTGTGTGTCTCTATGGTGTGCTGGGGAAAGGCACTGTAGACCCAGTACACACAGGGACTCGTTATTTATATTTCCATTTTTACTCTATTTCACTTAGAGATTTGTTGTTATTCTCCTGTTAGATATCTCCTCTCCTAATACCCAGTCAAGCTTTCTGTAGAACAAAACATTTCAAATCCGGCTTGGAATGGTGATAAAGAAAAAAAATGTAGAGCAACTGTAGTCAAAGTTCTTCCTTCTTGTGAGCCTCTAATGCTGTTGCATATGTTGCCCAAGTGCTTGTCCAATCTTCTTTCCAATTCTCTTTTTGTCATTCCTATATATTTGAGGTTGCATGAGCATTCAAGACAATACATGACACCAGATATTTACAGTTATAGAATCCTTTTCATTTGTGAGTAGATCCAGCTCTGTTCTTAACTTCACTTACTCTTTTAATAAAAGGGCAAGTCTTACAATGGCCACAGCAAAAAGTACCAACCAGTAAAGATCTTTTTGTTTGTCTAGATACAGAAAAGTGGCTTAGGAATAAAATGTCTTTTATAGTAATTGATCTCCTCCAGTCAATATTTATATGTTTGCCAAGACACTCCTGGAGTTGAATATCACTTCTAAGCACATAAGCATGTTTGTTGAGAATCTTACTAATCTCTTGTCATTGTTAACAAAAGCGTGGTAACAAAACAAATCTCATTAAGGGATTCTCCTCTTACTTTAGGATTCAAAAGGTTGATCCTCTCAGTATGGAGTGCTCGATGATAGGCTCTCTTACTAATGTTATTGCTGTATCCTCTCTGTTTTAATCTAGTTCATATTTCCTTGGAACAGCTTTTGAATAAGGTCAGTTAAGAACAATTTCTCCTAAGTTGGAGGAATTTGCCAGTTGGTATTGCTTTCTTGGTTGATGGTGCATGGGAGCTCCCATAATGTAAGGTATTGTTTGTGGCTGTGGGTTTTCTGAAGAGGTCTGTGATGATATGACTTTATACAAAAATATTATTTAATATTCTTTATTTTTCCCACTGAATTTTTTTTAGACAATAATAATTATTATGAATCCGTCCAGTGGCAACCTCACTCAGTGTACATCCTGTCATATGTATGCAATACTGGAACAGCTGATCCACGGTCCATACCTCTGTGGCAGGTTTGAGCATGTTGCCTCTCTGGAAGCTCAAATTGGAGATCTGGAGAGGAGAATTGCAGCACTTAGTGATATTGCTCCACTGGAAAGGGAGTTGGTGCTCTCGGAGCACAGTTTAGCTGGGCCTAGCATGGAGGATAGAGCTGAGGCTAGTGAGGATGTTCAGGGAGGTAGCTGGGTTACAGTTAGAAGTGAAATCAGGGGGAAAAGGAGGAGGCAGGCCAGTTCTGAGTTGTCAAACACCAAGGGCCTCATTCTATTACCGGCCGTAAATCGGCCGTAAGGCTGCGATTCCTTGCGGGGGTTCTGTTAACTCGCGATTCTATTATACGGCCCCGCAAGGATCTCCTCTTACGGCCGACCGCATATCTTGAAACCAGCGGTAAGCTGTGAAATCTAAAAACGCAAAAATAAATTCAAGCCTGCACTGTACAGCTCTGTAAATGCTAGGGATCATATTGGGGGACATGAGGATTAAAAGTAACCCACTCTCAAGCTTGCACATCAGCCCAAACCCGAGTTCAAATTAACTGTTTATTTTCCGGCTGCGGCGTGGGCGGGTCTGAAGTGCTCCAAGCACTCTGGACTTTTTACATGGATATTTTACGGATATTAAAAATAAAATATTTTACGGATTTGAGTATAGGATAATTATGTGCTATTTTTTCTAACACCTAAAATCCCTTTATAGTCTTCTCAAAGTGCAGGATGGCTTTATTTGAGCTATTTTATGTGCTTAATTGGTGCTAGCGGGACCTCTTTCCTACAAGTAAGCAGCGGCTCGTTTTTAGCCTTGCAGAGAGGTTTCCCGGAGCAATTGAATTGCAAATAGGAATTTCTTACGGCCGAAACTCTTGCGGCCGTTTTAGATCAAAGGCTTTCCTCTGGCTCAAGCGGCCGCAAGAGATAGCAAGGCACCGGCCGCAAGCCTGCCGGAGTCCCCGGCCGTAAGGGAATAGAATAGCCGAATAGCTTGCGGCCGGTCCTTGAGGCCCCGCAACGGCTGCGGTCGCTAATAGAATGAGGCCCCAAGTGATTTGCCAGATTGAGTGAAACTGTTGGGGATGTCCATTCAGGAATAGCAATGCCAGATAGAGCTGTTCCCTCTAACAGCCGGGAGAACAGTTCTACTGGAGGAGTGGGAGGGCAGAATAGGCAGAGCAACAGACAGGTTTTGGTGGTAGGGGACTCTATTATTAGGAAGGTAGACAGGGTTATTTGTCACCCAGATTCCAGCAATCGAACAGTTTGCTGTCTCCCGGGTGCTCAGGTTCGTCATGTTGTGGATCGAGTAGACAAATTATTGGGAGAGGCTGGAAATGAACCGGCTGTCTTGGTAGATATTGGTACCAATGACAAAGTTAGTGGAAGATTAAGTGTCCTGAAGAATGATTTTAGAGAACTACTAGTATTTTCTGAGATACTACCAGTGCCACGTGCTATCCCAAGGAGGCAGAAGGAGCTTAGGGAGGTTAATGCGTGGCTAAAGATGTGGTGCACTAAGGAGGGGTTGGGTTTTTAGAGCACTGGGCTGACTTCTCACTTCGGTACAATCTCTACAGTAGGGATGGATTGCACCTTAATGATGAGGGAGCATTTGTGCTAGGGGATAGGATGGTAGAAAGGCTGGAGGAGTTTTTAAACTAGTAGGTGGGGGGGGGGGGCTATGGGGTAGAAAGTGTAGAGGGTATAAGGGATGAATTAACAACTCATAGGGGAGGAGATGGGGTAGTATAGTCAATAGAGAGGTTGTACTAAGTAATTCAAGTACAGTGGCAGGCACTTCAGAACTACAGACTCATAACATAAGGTGTATGCTTGCTAATGCCAGAAGCTTGCCAGGAAAAATGGGAGAGTTAGAATTATTAGCAATTAATGAAAAATTACATTTAATAGGCATTACCGAAACGTGGTGGGATGAACCTCATGACTGGACTTTTAATCTGGATGGTTATAACCTATATAGGAAATATAGGGGTAATGGTAAAAGAGGAGGAGGGATTTGTCTGTATGTTAAGCCTGAATTTAAGCTTATAATCAGAAGATATTTATGGAGGAACTAGTGATAAAGTTGAATGTTTGTGGGTAGAGTTAAATAGGGGAGCAGCAAATTACATAAGAATATTAGTAGCAGTATGCTATAAACCCCCAAATATAGCTGAAAGTGAGGAAATACAATTATTGTTACAGATTGGAAATGCAGCTAAACATGGACAAGTTCTAATAATGGGAGATTTTAATTACCCTGAAATAAACTGGATGAATGAGACCAGCAGTTCAGCTAAAGGGAGCAGGTTCTTGAGTACACTCAGGGATCATTATCTGGCCCAGGTTATACAAGAGCCTACAAGAAATGAAGCTATCTTAGATTTAGTCATCACAAATAATATTGATATAGTATCAAATTTTGAAATAGGGCAACCTTTGGGAAAACAGTGATCACAACACAGTCTCATTTGCAATTTTGAAAACAAAATTTTAAGGGGCCAACAAAAACTCTTAATTTTCAATGGGCAGATTTTAACGGTCTAAGGGTAGCAATACAAAGTATAGACTGGGACAGAGAACTGACGGGTAAAAATACTGAATATAAATGGACAACATTTAAATCCTTACTAAATATACATACTTTTCAGCATATACCAAGTGGGAATAAAAATAAAAGGAGTAAATCACATCCAATGTGGCTTAGCAATGATTTAAAGATCAAGATACGGAATAAAAAACAGGCATTTAAATTATACAAACAAGAGGGGACAGAGACTGCTTTACAGGGGTAAAAGGAAATCAACAAGGCTTGCAAAAGGTCTACTAGACTGGCTAAAATAGAAAATGAAAAATTATTTGCAAAAGAGAGTAAGACTAACCCTAAAACATTTTTTAAGTATATTAATGGGAAGAAGTCGAGGAAGGAAACTATGGAAATATTACAATGGGACACAGGCCATCTGAAAATGAGTGACCAGGAAAAGGCAGATGAGCTAAATAGGTTATTTTATTTGGTATACAATAGAGGTACCATTGGTTGGGACACTGCATAATAATGGGGCTACACTACCTTTGCCGAATAATTGGTTAACGCAGGAAATAATCCAAAAGAGGTTGGTAATAGCCAAAACATTATATTTAATTTTTCAAGATTCACTCAACCCAGGTTCTCTACCAGATGACTGGAGAAAAGCAGATATGATACCTATATTTAAAAAAGGAGCAAGAGCTAATCTGGGAAATTATAGACCAGTGAGCCTCACTTCAGTAGTGGGGAAGCTTTTAGAAGGGTTAATAAGGGTTAATATACAAGAATATGTCTATTTGAACAGGATTATAAGTAGGAGTCAACATGGATCTATGAGGGATAGGTCATGTCAAACAAATCTAATTAGTTTCTATGAGGAGGTTAGTAGGAACCTGGATCAAGGTTCCTACTAACCTCCTCATAGAAACTACCTGGATTTAGTCTTTTTGGATTTTGCAAAGGCTTTTGATACAGTGGCGCATGGGAGACTATTGTGCAAACTAAGAGATACAGAAATTGCAGTAAATATCTGTTCATGGATTGAGAGCTGGCTAAAAGACAGGAAGCAAAGGGTTGTTGTAAATGGAACATACTCCGATTGGATTAATGTGGTAAATGGGGTTCCTCAGGGTTCAGTATTAGATCCTCTCCTTTTTAACATATTTATTAATGACTTAGAGGTGGGACTGGAAAGTAGTGTCTCCATTTTCGCTGATGACACAAAGTTGTGCAAGGTAATTAGATCAGATAATGATGTGTTTTCCCTCCAAAGGGATTTACATAAAGTTGAGGAATGGGCATCTAAATGGCAGATGAGATTTAATGTGAATAAATGTAAAGTTATGCATTTGGGAAGGAAAAATAGCCATGCAATTTATAATCTTAATGGAGCAAATGTAGGGGTATCAGATATTGAAAAGGATTTGGGAGTTCTTGTGGAGAACCACCTAGGTAACAGTGCTCAAAGCCAAGCAGCAGCTGCAATGGCAAATACAATATTAGCATGTATTAAGAAGGGTATAGAAGCCAGGGAAACAAATATAATTCTGCCACTATACAAATCTCTAGTACACCCTCATTTGGAATATGGAGTACAATTTTGGCACCACTTCATAAAAAGGACATTTTAGAGCTGGAAAAGGTACAGAGGAGGGCAACAAAACTAATAAGGGGAATGGAGGGGCTAAGTTATAAAGAAAGACTAACTAAATGCAACTTCTTTTCTCTAGAAAAAAGGCTTTAAGAGGAGATATGATTACCTTATATAAATACATCCAAGAGATTTTCAACTGACAAGATGACATCCCTTGAGATTAGAAGTAAAAAGATTCCACCTTAAAGAAAGAAAAGGGTTCTTCGCAGTAAGGGTGGTTAATCTGTAGAATTCTCTATCAGAGGAGGTGGTGACAGTGGATTAGATAGATAACTTTAAAAGGGGACTGGATTTATTTATAATTAAAAAGGGAATTAAGGGTTATCCTGGACAATTAGAGAGAGAGCATTGATCCAGTGAGAAATCCGAACGCCAGTGTCTGGGGTCAGGAAGGATTTTTTTTTCCCCCCTTTGAGACGATTGGCTAAGTTTCACTTGATTTTTTCTTCTGGATTAATTAGTAATTTAAAAAAATAAATACATTTTTTTTTTATTTAGTTGATTAATAACTAATTACAACTAATTAATTAATAACTAATCGGTATTTGCAGATCAAAGGAGATCTTAAAAGGTTGAACTTGATGGACTGAAAGTCTTTTTCCAACCTTAATTACTACTACTATGATATATCCATTAGTATCTTTTTTTAAGCTAAAATTTTGGACTTGCTTGATGAGTTAGTGTTTGCAAAATAACCATACCCACAAACCACATTCTACTCTGAAATCCAGTCATGATAACAGAAACAGAGTCCTCTGATAAATATTAGAATTATTAAAAAACGTTGATCAACAGAAAGAAAGAACATCCAAAATGGCTGCTGCTTGACTGAGCAAACACAGCCATTTATACTGAATTACATAAACACAATGGTATAATCCATTGCCCCCTTAAAGAAAAATGAGATATTCCCACCAACAGTCAATAAGATGGTTATTTACATTATGATATCCAATAAAAATGAAAACATGTGATAAGCACTTATCAAGCATGTCTTGGTACGTCACACTAGATTCGCAAAGATGACTATTACTGGTTATCTCTGCACAAAGGGCAAGGACTGGCCTTGTAGATGACTGAATTACATATTTTGTTTATGCTAAAAAGCTGTTTACTGTCTCCAGAACCAATTTCTATTATGAAAAGAAGGGTCTTGTTTATACTTATAAATTAAAAACAAGGAGTTTATAAGAGTACATAATTAACTGTTTCCTACCTTATAGTCTACAATGGAAAAAATAGTGGTTCACAGCTGACATCTTAGCCAAATATCACACTTGCTGAAAAAAGTGATAAATGATATATATAATATATATATATATATATATATATATATACATATATATACACAAAAAATGTATGAATATTTGTATATATCCACAACATTAGCTTCAAATAGAAGTTGCTTGCATTGAGTTTCTCAATAAATGGAGCAGGTTGTACCTCATCACCATTGCACATAATCAGGATGTTGTCTATATATCTCAGCCGCAACTCTGCCTTATCTGCGTATTCCTTAAGTTCATCTGAGAAAACATATTCCCGTTCCCACTAACCCATATATATGATATATATGTTTACCTGTCTTCCATCTTGTTTATGGTAAGCCATGTGGTTCAAGAAGGGAGCCGCAATATGGGGGTAATCATAGTTATCATATGTGTGCGTATTATACACAGGGCAGTGTGGGTGTATTATACAGGGCAATGTGGTGGGCTTTAACTGACAGGAATTATTGTATTACTTTGTAAATGTATTTATGTAAAGGTGGTACCCAGGCATGTTTGGTATGGAAATGCTGCATTTTCCCCAGGGAATTTTATAAAACAAGTTATATGGGGGCTTCCAGCAAAGGACACCTTTATTTGAGGGGCACCCAGTTGAGCGGTTTGTAGAGGCCTCTTGTCTACAAAAGGTATATTTCCATTAGCACCCCTACCATGCTCTTTCCTGCCAAGAGGAAACCAGATAAATGACACTAATGTACTAATTACCCCTTACAGGGCTTGAGGCAGGAAAAAAGGTGGATACTGGCCATACTCCCATAGATTTACAGTCTCCTCACCACAAGAGGCAGTTAATAGCATGCCTCACGCAAAGGACATGATTGACAGGCAGGCCCCATGCTTGGAAGCAGGGAGCGTGCAGATTGGTAAAGTGTGTGTCTTGGAGGTGAGGGGGTGACGAAAATGTATAAAAGTGTTGGATGAATGACAAATAAAGGTTTTTGTTGACAGTTTACACATATATAATGTGAGGTCTGTGCTTTATTCTGAGGGAATAATATTTCTAAACATTGGAAGTATTGCAATGGAATCTGCCTGAAACCCTGCCTCTGACTACTAGGGGTAGTATTGCTTTCATGTGTTTCTCTATCATGAGGACTGATCATTCCTGGGCTATGAAGGCTGGCCACTGAGAATTAACTCCAAATACACAACCTAGAGAGATTCCTGTAGCAGAAAGCAGGAGGTGTAGGGTGCACTTGACCCCTCATATCTGGGTTGTGACAATAAATATATATATATATATATATATATATATATATACATGGACCAATGTGTCATGCCCAGGGGCCACTGCGGGTCTGCTGGGGTTGATTCAACCAACCAGTGCCTTGGGAGGGCACGAGGTGCGTGGCACAAGGATTCCCTTTTCGGTGCAAACATAGCACCTAAATGGATAAATGAACTGTACAAATGGATATATAGACTGTTACAAATGCATATATGTACTGTATCTGTACTGTTATTTCACTGTGAGTAGGGTGGTCATAATTGTGGTACCACCCTGGATGTATGGGCTGGAGGTGTCCTGCTGGCATGTGTGGGTCTATGATAACCATTGTTGCATTAATGGCATGTGTAGTTATAACTGTGTGATATGGGTGTTACCAGGGGAATGTATACGGTCAGTGGTCCTAGTGTGTTTGGTATCCTAATGACTGGTTTTCCCACAGGAATATAATAAAGCATATGACCTAAATCCTCTGGGAATAGGGTCAGAATTATGGGGGTAACAGGTTGAGAAAGTTTAGGAAGGCTTCAGAGGATCAGTCTTATAGGAAATTTAGTTAAGGAGGGAAAGTGAGATCTAATTATCCAGGGTTGTTCGCTTAAGACATCTGGTCATTGCCACTTTGGGAGCTTGGCACATAGGTTTGCAATCTCTGACCACAGATGTGCTTTCAACTCAATGTAGGGCTAGGATGCATAGTCACAAAGGCCACCAGACTCTCCTTTATTAATTAGCCTGCTAGCCCCTGCCTCACAAAACAAAGGAGTAATTTCTTTCCCAGACTCCAAGGTACCTGGGGGCTGGGGGGGGGGGGGAGTCATTAGAAAGGCTGACATAATTTCATAGACAGATGGGCCTCATGGCTAGGAGAACAGGGCTTGAGGATTGGTTTGCTAAGGGGTATGGCCTGATGGTGATGGGTGACTGATATGGATATAAATGCTGGATTTGTGACTGATAGAGAGCTCTAAGTGTGATCATTTTAGAGGGAATGGATAATCATGATCATTGGGATTAATACTGCTACATGTGCTTAAAGAGGAATTACTCTGCTACTCTGGCTGGTGGTTCCTGTGCTCCTTTGGTTGTCCCGAGGGCCCAATACCGGTCTGGTTCCATCTCTGCTATCAGGGATAACAACAAGAACTAGGTTCTGGGTGAGCCGAACTGAAGTAGTGGTCGTGGCACAATGGACCCCAATAGTCACTTAGTTAAAAGCTATTACAACGAGGGTGCCTATGGGCCCCCATGGCACCCTAGGCTACTACCATGGGGGTCCCTATGGATCCCAAGAGACCATATCCCCCCAAGGTGGTTCATGAGGACACCCATAGTCCCTAACATTACCCCCAAAAACTACCTAATCTAAAATAACTACAGAAAATAAAAAAAAATCCCTACAATAAAATAAAAAGTAATACATTATAAAAACATAATTACTACTAAAATAAAAAATATTTTCTATTAAAATAATAAACATAGACAGAAATTAAAAAATAAATTAAACCTGTGGAAGAAAGAAATTGCTAATTCATACATTCCCTTCCTTGAATTACCCTATAGCGACAATCAGTGATGCTCTGGTCCTCGATTTTCAAGTACACCGATCCCAGGATATAATCCATTTATTTGAAACCGATGGTCCTTATCTCCTGGCCATCTAGGAAATTGCCTCTTCTATTTGATTGATGACTCACTCTCCTCAACTCCGGGCCATGCCAAAAAACAACCAAAGACAGAAACTGTACTGCTCTACAGAAAAAAAACATATAGCAAATCAAGGGTTTGAAATATTTGCATTCTGATTGATTAATGTTTAACCAATGAACTTGAGGACTGATGGCTTCAATCAACTTAAATTATATCCTGGAATGTGTCCACTTATCCAGCGGTTAATATTGAGGACCAGGGTGTGGTCAGATATCGCTGGATGGTGATCCAAGGAAGTAATGTATTCATTAATCTCTATTTTTACATTCTGTTAAGACAATGCCTCATGCCACCATAATATATGCTTCTTCTAAAAAATGTCCTTATGAGTTTTCATAGGATAACTATGAACATGATCCACAGATACACCTATTAAATAATAATACCATAAAAATCATATATATTTTTGAAAATGTAGTCTAAGGCATTTGTCTCTAACACTTCAGCTGAAAGGCTTGATTTTTTTGCTTTGAAACTTCTAGCAGCGTTATACCTATATGGCTGACTGACAGTGCCAGCAAGCATGGCTGTAAAATATACATTTTGCACTGAGTTTCTAAAGAGACTGGACAAGACACCAGGGCCCTCATTCTATTATCGGCCGTAAAATGTCCGCAAAGCTGCGATTCCTTGCGGGGCTCCCGTTACCTTGCAATTCAAATAGACGGCGCCGCAAGGATTTCCCCTTACGGCCGGCCGCATATCTTGCAACCGGCCGCAAGGTCTGAAAACTTTAATAGCAAATATAAATTCAAAACGGCACTGTAAAGCTCTGTAAATGCTAGGGATCATAATGGGGGACATGAGGATTAATAGCAACCCCCTCTCAAGCTTGCACATCAGCCCAAATCCGAGATTTCATTAACTGTTTACTTTCCGGCCGCAGCGTGCTCCAAGCCCTCTGAGGTACTCCAAGCCCTCTGGACTTTTTCCACGAATATTTGACATAAATTAAACTAAATACGGATTTGAGTGTAGGGGAATGTTGTGCTATGAATGCTAACACCTACAATCACTTTATCGTCTCATCAGAGTGCAGGATGGCTTTATTATGGCTTTATTATGTGCTTATTTGTGTGCCTGCGGGACCTTTTTGCTGCAAGTAAGCTGCGGCTCGGTTTTAGCCTTGCAGAGAGGGTTCCCGGAGCAATTGAATAGCAACCGGGATTTGCTTGCGGCCGAAACTTTTGCGGCCGTTTAAGATCAAAGGCTTTCCTCCGGCGCGTGCGGCCGCAAGGGATAACAAGGCGCCGGCCGCAAGCCTGGCGGAGTCCCCGGCCGGAAGGGAACAGAATAGGCAAATAGCCTGCGGCCGGTCCTTGCGGCTCCGCATCTCCTACGGCCCATAATAGAATGAGGCCCCAGCAGGTAAGAACATATCTTCCAAGTCAGGAGCAAGTTATAAACTTCAAAATGAAACACTGTGTTCCTCAGTAGTGATGTCGCGAACCTAAAATTTTCGGTTCGCGAACCGCGAACGCGAACCGCTGCAAATGTTCGCGAACCGGCGAACATCGGCGAACCACCATAGACTTCAATGGGCAGGCGAATTTTAAAACCCACAGGCACTCTTTCTAGGCAACAATAGTGATGGGAAAGTTGTTTCAACGGGACTAACATCTGGACTGTGGCATGCCGGAGGGGGATCCATGGCAAAACTCCCATGGAAAATTACATAGTTGATGCAGAGTCTGGTTTTAAGCCATAAAGGGCATAAATTACCTAACATTCCTAAATTGTTTGGAATAACGTGCTTTAAAACATCAGGTATGATGTTGTATCGATCAGGTAGTGTAAGGGTTAGGCCCGCTTCACAGTGACAGACCAAACTCCCCGTTTAACGCACCGCAAACAACCACAAACAGTCCATTTGCACAACCGCAAACTCCCCATTTGGACAAGGTTGGATACCAAGCTAGCCATGTCCCGTTCCTTGTCCTCACTGATGTCATTGAAGGTCTCTTCCTCCACCCAGCCACGTACAACACCAAGGGTCCTCGAAAGGTGACAACAAGCCCCCTGGGACGCCTGCTGTGTTTGGTCTTCCACCTCCTCAAAGCCACCTTCCTCCTCTGACTCCTCTTCTTCACACTCCTCTCACTGCATTGCCTCTCTCTGCATTATTATAAGGTGTGTTAAGTAGTACTACTCTTATCAGTTTAAAACCTGTTACAGCACATATCAGGGGGCGTGTATAAGGCCTGGATTTTTAGAACCGGGAGATGGAAAAAGATGCTTTGTTGGTCGTATCACTTCAATTTTGGGGCACGGCACGTGCAGTCAAAGGTGCCACCAGATAGGAGTGGCGTGTTTGTAAGTACTACTCTTATCAGTTTAATACTTGTTACGTCACCTATCAGGGGGCGTGTATAAGGCCTGGATTTTTAGAACCAGGAGATGGAAAAAGATGCTTTGTTGGTCGTATCACTTCAATTTTGGGGCACGTCACGTGCAGTCAAAGGTGCCACCAGATAGGAGTGGCGTGTTTGTAAGTACTACTCTTATCAGTTTAATACTTGTTACGTCACCTATCAGGGGGCGTGTATAAGGTCTGGATTTTTAGAACCAGGAGATGGAAAAAGATGCTTTGTTGGTCGTATCACTTCAATTTTGGGGCACTTTGTGACATTAGCTTCTTACTCTCAAACATGTCCTTTACAGGCACCTGACTATGGGCAGATGAGCAGGAACTGCTCAAGGCGAGAGACGGAGTGGCGGATGGTTGAGAGGGGGCAAGGAGGACAGCAGTGGTTGATGTGGCTTATGATGCTGCTCCAGGAGGAGGATGGCGGCTTTGAGTTTGTGTGCTGCTTGTACTCATGTGTTGGTCTGGAGTCACCCAAACATTAGGTCTCAACCTGTAGAGGATAAGGGAACCAGGCTACTCTAGATCTCATTCATCATTACAGGTTTTGACAGATCGGTACTATGCGTGCAAGCTACTGTGACAACAGATACTGTGACAATAGACTGTGCACTTGCAGAAGTTGGTAGAGTAGACGCTGTAGGTCTGACACACACGCTTGCAGACAACTAACTGCTATGCAATCTATTACAGTACAATTTTTTTGTTTTGTTTTAAATGTACACTACTGTTACACCACATATCAGTGGTGTGTTAAGTAGTACTACTCCTATCAGTTGAATCCCTGTTATGTGCCTTTTTTTGGGGTTGGGTTTGTACACATGCCTGAAAAATTAGGTATTGTTGATCTTGCAGCGAGCAGAGAAGAAGGTAGGCCTGATTCAACGCCCTATCCCTGCATATCCACACTCAGAGATTGAGGGGGCGACCCTTACAAGGCCACGGGCCGGAGATATAAGGGGGGGCCATCCCAAATAAGCACACAAGCGGGGACAAAGGTAGTGAAGGGGACATAGAGGCCCATGGACTGACGGTCGCCATCTTGGCAGGAAAAGGGCCCAGCAATTAAGCCAAACTGACCCAGCACAGGCAGCTACTTGAGTCAAACGCTGTACAATTACACCTTAATAAAGCTGAAACATGCAGTAGCAGGGATTCTAAACGGCCACACGGGACAAGGAGGCTAACAGCCCCCACAATCTCTGCACCACTCTTTTTAACAGATAACCCAATGTGCTAACCAGGGACCTTGCCCACATAAAAAAACAGAATTTTATTGGAGGAATTATTAGTGTCTTTACCCCCCAAGAGAGGACATAATATACGGTATCTTTAGACTACCTGATGGCCAAACCTCCTTTAGCCCCAATGCTATCCAAGAAACATTTCAAAACTTTATCTGACTGGGGGTCTATAGAGTGACATTAGTACTGACCGTTATATGACTGGGGGTCTATAGAGGGACATTAGTACTGACCTTTATCTGACTGGGTGTCTATAGGGGGACATTAGTACTGACCTTTATCTGACTGGGTGTCTATAGAGGGACATTAGTACTGACCTTTATCTGACTGGGTGTCTATAGAGTGACATTAGTACTGACCTTTATATGACTGGGGGTCTATAGAGGGACATTAGTACTGACCTTTATCTGACTGGGTGTCTATAGAGGGACATTAGTAATGACCTTTATCTGACTGGGTGTCTATAGAGGGACATTAGTACTGACCTTTATCTGACTGGGGGTCTATATAGTGACATTAGTACTGACCTTTATCTGACTGGGGGTCTATAGAGGGACATTAGTACTGACTTTTATCTGTCTGGGGGTCTATAGGTGACATTAGTCCTGACCTTCTGCTGCAGTATTATTACTCCCAGTACTCCCAGGCTTGCTACTATTAGATATAATAACCTCAGTTTCGTTTCCTTATCTGTTGGTAACATCAAAATATGATTATTAAATATTTCATATTTGTTTGTTTTTTCTCCCAAAGTGAACCCCTTTGTGTGTGTCCCACAGATGTGGCGTTTCCGCTCTGCGTATGTTGGATTTGCACCGCTCAAAAAGTATGAAAAGAGATCCCCCCCCTTGAAGCCCATTAATGACATCATCAGTAAATTGTATGTAACAGATTCCAGTGTTTAGGGTTTATGACCCAATACTGCGATCATATCATTTATGACAAAAATCCGTATTTGTCGTATTATTCAGACGCGCTTGCATCTTTGTGTTACATTTCCTGATACTTTTATTATCTTGATCTTTATATATTTACTAGCGACTTGCCCGTCAAAAATGGCGGCAATAAGATTGTAAGGCAGGTAATGGTGTTTGGACGAGACATTCATTTTGTTGGCGGTCGGAGATCCTTCGGCGCTCATTGCGAGGCTGTTGGTTGTATTTTTTTTCTGATAGGCGCTTTTGCTGTTATTCTTTGGTCGGCGGTGATGTGTTTTTTGCGCTTATTGCGCAAGGCTTTGTGTGCTATGAGCAGCGTTGGCGCTCGTTGTGAGGCGCGCAGTGAATGGCTTTTATGTTTAATGTGATAATGTTTTTTTTGTGTATATGTATTTTTGTAAGCTAAGGAAATAATTACTAAATGAATATACTTTACCTATTTGTAAGTAATATATGCAGGAAGCATTGTGCTAAAGAGCTGACAATCTGTTTTCATGTTCCTGCAGCATACAATGTAGGTTTTCAGTGCTGTGGAGCTGCTGTGTAAGTGTCAGCAATGTGCGCAGTGTGTAGTGTAAATAGGCTGCGTGCGCGAGGGGAAGCCGTTAGGGTAGCTGGGTACTTCCGCATTGTGTAAGTTAGTGTTGTAAAATGGCGGGGAATGTGTATGTGGTACGCGGGTGTGGATGATTTAGCGTCCTTGTTAATAGTGTATCTTTACCTCGTACGGCTTTTTAGGAAAATCCGTATGTGTTTCTCGTGTTTAGGGTCCTGTAGCCTCGTTTTCTTTTTTTCAACGGCCATTCTTTCTCTCACTTAGGTGATTTTTGGGTGTCTAAACTCATGAATTTGGACTTAAATGGAGGTGTAACTTCACTTTCAGAGGTCCTCGGTGCCCGCCTTGCTGTGGGTAAGCTTTTTATGTGTTTGTTGTGTGTATCTATTGTGTTTTTAATGTTTTTAAGTGCGCGCGGTTAGGGCGTTAAGGTCGTATTTTTGTGAGCTCGGAATGTTTTTTTTTCTAAGTCCCGTATTTTTGGATGGTAAGTCCGTAAATTTGATGGTGTAAGTCCCGCCTGCGGCTCATTGCAGCCGACGTGGGAGCCTTCGGCGCTCCTTGCCAGCAACTCTTTGCAAGCCAGCAGCGTTAGCAACAACCCGCCTGCTCACAACTATATATGTGATATCTGCAACGTCTTCCCCAGTTGGCACTTGTAAATCGGCTAAGCGACAAAAAAAATGGCGTCCGGAAAAAATAAAAACGAGGCTACACGACCCCAAACCGCGCAAAACATCGCCAGCCATGTACGACTTTTACCTAGGAACAGACAAGGTACAAAATATACTATTAGAAATAATGGAAACTGCTGGCGAGCCGCGTAACACATACACAATCGCCGCCATTTTACACTAACTTGCAACTAATAACATTACAAATCTAAAATGGCGCGTTACACGACTATACAAGCGGTTTCCCCTCGTGCACTGCGCACATTGCTGACACTTACACCTCAGGTCACCAACAATCCAAATGTACACTGTAAGCTGCAGGAAAATCAAAACTGATTGTTAGCTCTTCAGGATATTGATCACTGAATATATTAATTACAAATAGGTAAAGTATTTTAGTAATTAATTAATTCATTATTATTAAAAAAAATATCTATAAAAAAAATACGCTTAATAGCATATTTTACACTGCCGTTACTTTACATACATTAACGCTTCACACTTCCTAATACATTTGTTCATTCACAATAGTTATTATCGTGCATTCAATTAATAAGTATTAATTAGTAATGGAAAATAAAAATGTAGACTTTACACTACACTAAAATGTTTTACTTTTTACTCTGCAGTTATATATCTGGATTACTGCTCATTGGCTGCCAGCGATAGCACTCTCAAAGCAGTTACAAATCTAAATCACTTTATTATGCTCTGATACCTGGATACATTTTTTAATTTACACTGCACAAAAAAAATTATATATTTAACACTGTACTTATATATCTGTCTTTGCGATGAGCGCCGAAGATTGATCGTTGCAAAGCACGAAACATGAAGGACACAAGGGAAGAGGCTCACAATGAGCGCCGAAGGTCCTCAGAGTACAAAAAGCATCACATTGTGTGGCAAACAGCATTGCCATGGCTTCAAACTTTATTGCCCTGTCATTTGTGCCATGCAAGTCGCTAGTGATATAATATAACATAATGCAATACAATATTATACAGTACACATGGGTTTTGGAACTGGGGGGGATGGGGTAAGGGGTAACCCCCCCCCCAGATTTCTCATCGTATGTATGTATGCGTATAGAAGCTAACAGGGGGGGGGGGAGAGGGGGAGGAAACACACGGGAGAGAGAGAGGAAGACACAGGAGAGGGGAGAGGGGGAGGAAGACACAGTGGAGAGGGGGAGGAAGACACAGGGCAGAGGGGGGGAGAGAAACAGGGTAGGGGAGAGGTGAGGGGAAGAGACACATGGGAGGGGGGAGAGACACAGGAGAGAGTGGGGGGTAGAGACACAGGGGAGAGGGGGGAAGAGACTAATGGGAGGGAGTGGTGAGGAGACACCGGGGAGAGGAAAGGGGGTAAAGACACAGAGGAGGGGGGAAGAAACACAGGGGAAGGGAGAGGGGGGTAGAGACACAGGGGAGAGGGGGTAGAGACACAGGGGAGAAGGGGGAAGAGACACAGATGAGGGGGGAGAGACACAGGGGAGAGGGAAGGGGTGAAAGACACAGGGGAGGGGGGAAAGAAACACGGGAAGGGAGAGGGGGTAGAGACACAGGGGAGGGGGGAGTGACACAGGGAAGAGGGAATGGGGAAAAGACACAGGAGAGGGGGGAAAGAAACACTGGAGAAGGGAGAGGGGGTAGAGACACAGGGAAGGGTGGGAGAGACACAGGGGAGAGGGGGGGAGAGAGACACATGGGAGGGAGTGGGGGGGAGACACAGCGGAGAGGGGGGGGAGAGAGACACATGGGGTGGAGTGGGGGGGAGACACAGGGGAGGTCTTGTGCTTTATTATTATTCTTATTATTATTACTATATAATGTGTAGATGTACCGGCTGGGCATGCTCTTGTGCATTATTATTATTATTATTATTATTACTATTATTACTATATAATGTGTAGATGTACCGGCTGGGCATGCTCTTCTACATTATTATTATTATTATTATTACTATATAATGTGTAGATGTACCGGCTGGGCATGCTCTTCTACATTATTATTATTATTATTATTACTATATAATGTGTAGATGTACCGGCTGGGCATGCTCTTGTGTATTATTATTATTATTACTATATAATGTGTAGATGTACTGGCTGGGCATGCTCTTGTGCATTATTATTATTATTATTTTACTAATAATAATAATAATAATGCACAAGAGCATGCCCAGCCGGTACATCTACACATTATATAACAATAATAATAATAATAATAATAATAATAATAATAATAATAATAATAATAATAATAATGCACAAGAGCATGCCCAGCTGGTACATCTACACATTATACAGTAGTAATATTAATAATAATAATAAGGCACAAGAGTCCTTCAGCACTGCACTGGACACTGAATAAACTTGCCTAGCTATGGTTTTCCCTATTGATGCAGTATCACCTACACTCTCCCTCCTCTCAGTAAGACTGCAAGTTAGTTATGATTCCAAAATGGCAGCTGTCCATGAGGTTAAAGGGTCTGGAAGGGAGTGTATGCTGCTGATTGGCTGGAATGTGTCTGCTGACTGTGACATGCAGGGTCAAAGTTTGCTCAATGATAAAGTATTGGGGGCGGGTCGAATATCGCATATGTTCGCCGCGAACGCGAACATGCTATGTTCGCCGGGAACAGTCCGCCGGCGAACTATTCGCGACATCTCTATTCCTCAGCTGTTACCTTTATTTTGGTATTACAGCAGTGTAACTTTCTATTTGTGGTATTACCATGACTCAGGCTTATAAAGGATCCCAGTCTGTTTATCAGTGTATAGCAAGGACATGAAGGATGGGTAAGTCAGATATGTATTGACTTGTCATGCTGACATTACTCAGTTATATTGGAATGATCCTATATTCTACATTTTAAACATATAATTAATGTTGCTGCATCTTTTGAAAAAAATATCCTATGAACCCTGTCACCACAGAAAATAATTTTGAGTGTCCCTTAGCTTATCTGATAGATAAGGGAATACAGGAATAAACACTGTGAGCATGCAATGAATAAAATAAAAGTATGTTACTTTAAAATGTAAACCATCAGATAATAATAAGTACTTTATCAATTGAATGCTATTAAGAAAATAGAATTTTGCTAATTTTATCTGTCAGTCAGACATTTCTGATATACCCACTATACTTGCAGCCCTAATAAATTCCTCCTCGCATGCGCAAGCCCGTAAATTTTAACATTGCGTGATGACAATTCGCAATTACCACAACTATTATATGTGACTAGCGACTTGCCCGTCAAAAATTATGGCAATAAAATGTGAAGGCTGTCAATGCTGTTAGCCACAGAATGCAAGGCTTTCCCCCCCCCCCCCCCTACTTTATGGGCCTCGCGATGAGAGGCTTTGCCGCTCATTGCAGGCCTTCGCAAACCCGCAACTTGCAGGCCCCGCACTGAGTGCCTATGGCGTTCATTAAGATCCTCTCCCCCCTCTACTTTACGGGCCTCGCGATGAGTGCTGAAAGCGCTCATCGCAAGCCCCACAACAAGCAGCTTCGCCGCTCATTGCAGATCGCAGAATGCGCTGTGCGCATGCGTAAGCCCATAGCTTTGCGAGCCGGGTGACTCTTTGCCCCCTCTCCTTCCCCTGTGTCTCTTTCCCTTTTGTAAAAAAGGAGAGAGAGAATAAAGCAAAAAACACTCTATCCAATCTTTGCCCATATTATTAATACAAGGAAGATATTAATATTAAAACAACATTTTAGTTGGGGCTTAGAATTGTGTTCTGACAACAAATGTTTTGCTACTGTTGTCAAAGGTTTATGTCTTTCTATGTCTCTAATCCCATTCTTTATGTTGCAGATGTGCTCTTCCAATCTGCAACGTAACTGTCTTGTGGTTATGCAGACAAATTTTAGATTGCAAGTACATTGTATGCAGTATACCACATTAGTACTAAGACTCCAGAGAGTCCATGTTGATTTCAGAACACAATTCTAAGCCCCAACTAAAATAATCAATTGGCGTCTTTTGGTTAAAACCGTAATTTTTTTGAAGGCCGTAACTCGGAAGCCTTTTGTAGCCTGTCCCCCCTCTCATTTGCGGGCCTTCGGCGCTCATTGCAAGCCTTTCACCCCGTGTAAGTTTCAGCCATGGGATGAGCGCCTTCGACGCTTATTGCGAGCCTCTCCTCCCTCTTCTTTACAAGCCTCTCGATAAGCTATGATTGTGAGGCACGCAATGAGCACCTTTGGAGCTCATTGCACATACGCAACCCGTAACTTTTAACATAGCATTGCCAACAAACTTGCAATTAGGATAACTATATATATCATATAAAATATATATAATCTGGGATGGGACAACAAAATATTTTTTTAACCCACAGGGGCGGGGGGCGGGGCAATTTTTGTTTTGCACCGGGGTCCTTCATACACTTGCTCTGCCACTGGCAGGCACACAGGGGTCCAGACCATGGCTACTTCTGACAACCACATTTACTTGTGACCAAGTGGTGTAGCTAGACTCCGATACTACCTTTGTTTAGTGTGTCCAAAATCAGACTGGCACTTCTTTATTGTTACAGAGATAACTAAAGTCACACAAAGATCTCACTCCCCCAACATACCCTTCCAGACTAAAGCCAGAGCAGTCACACATGGCCGATCGCAGGGCCATATAAATCCTTTAAAATCTTTAACTTTAACCTTTGTATATCCCAGATATGATTGCATTAACTTTATTATCTACGCATAGTCAACTATCCTACTTCTAATACAGATACAGTATTTTAATGTTAATCAATGACAGTATTACATGCACTTATTACATCCATGATATAACTACATGTATGCATTACACCCATGATATAACTGTTAAGCAAGTTGTTATTACCTTCTAACCAGACATATAATAACCGATGAACCCCAAACAGTCCAGTGGGCCCTTCTGTTCATAACAACTAATAATCAGAATAACCATAGATCAACAAATTGATTCAAATAGTGTATGTGCACAGGCAAATCAATACAAAGAAATGATAAATAAGTTAATCAACAGTACCTCAAAAACATAGATACTGTATATACTTAAATGTAATAATTTAGATAAATAAATTAATTCTATATTCATAAGTATAATAAATAAGATTGGTGAATATAATAATAATAATAAGAATAATAATAATAAGAAGAAGAAGAAGAAGAATACATTTGTAGTATAATATGAAATATAATTAATTTATATAAGACTAGGCATATACTCAAAAAAAGTCACTATAACTAAACCCAAATCTCATATGGGATAATAGATGGAATATCAAACCATTAATCAAAAATGTATCTCATTTAAAAGTATTGACCATCCATATTCAATTTTAATGTGATAAAGTCCATAATAAACCTACATTTTTAATTATATATCGATCAAATTTAAATTAGAAAGTGATAAAGTGCTTAGTAAATCTAAATCCGGTAAGAGCAACAATTCAACAATACAAATTAATATATTACAATACATTATTAAATTCTGTGTTAAATAAATAGATATAATACTTTGCTATTCATACATTTATATATACTTTTTATACACTTTCATTTTTAGTCATAATCAGACCCCTACACACCACAGCATGGAATAATTAGATACCGGTATTTCTGTTGGATACCTTTCTACTAAGATCATATTGCTGATTACTAGTGATTTCTTTATTGCCATATTTTCATGTAATATGTTTATAGTACAATTAACGTTTCCATACAGTAAGGCAAGGAAGACATAGTTCAAGGTGTGTTATATTTCTTGACATGTCATTGTGACATATCATGTTTGTATTTTATGGTTGGTGTGGCTATTATTGGCAAAGATTGAATTCCACAGGGGCTGCAAAGTGCTTCTCTGAGGCTAAGTTGTTTTTTTTTTTGTTACAAGGCACATTTAATGCATTTTGTTCTCTCATGCATATAAAGGAATGTGCAGAAAATTTAAAAATATTAGGTAAAACATGTTTTCACAGCTTTCTTTGAAACAGAAAAATCCTCTCTGTACATATAACATATGTGGTTTGTTTATTTTACCAGATCGTACAGCTATATTCATGAACACTGGCTGACAGGGACAAGCCCTTCAGTACGGGTACACATTCAAAGCAGGTAAAGGCCCACTGTAGTAATGGCACAACATTTCAGCCGATATTTTCCGTTAGGTGTTAGGGGTTTAGCGTTAGGGGTTAGGATTTAGGGTATGGGTTTTATGGTTTAGGGTTAGGAGTTATGGTTTAGGGGTTAGGGTTATGGTTTAGGGGTTAGAGTTAGGAGTTAGTGTTTAGGGTTAGGGTTTAGGTTTCAGGTTTAGGGTTAGTGTTTACGGTTATGGTTTAGGGTTAGGGGTTAGTGTTTACGGTTAGGGTTCAGGTTTAGGGTTAGTGATTAAAGTTTAGGGATTAGAGTTAGTGTTAAAAATGGACTGGCAGCCAACAGGAAAGATCCAAGTATGAAACTGTTGAAATAGAAACTGTTTAAATCAATGCAGTGTCATATCAGACACTTTCTATAATGTGATTGTCAACAACACAAACTATGTATGAGCAGAAATATTATTTACAACATGTTTTAATGAACTACCTAATGCTTATGAATACTATAAATGAATAGTTCTTGACCACATTTTCTTTGTGTTTAGTATATTACACAAAATAATAACTTTTATAACTGCCGCTTTGTTTATTACCCATGCATGAGTCACACAAACTGTAGTCATGAGTCTAACCACAGCCCTGGCAGGGACATACTTGGACAAAACCACTCGTATTCATAGGGGAGATCTTATTAATATCTGTGTCCTGATTGGATGGCTTTCACTTAGAAGCAGTATCTCCCCCCTCTTTATGTAGGAAATAGCTCTTTTTCCCCAAACCAGTGTATACAGAGCACAGGCATGGGGAAGTTTGTGCAAGATTTGTATTGCTTGTTACAGTCTATAATCTAACACATTTATGCAGGATCAGAATTATGTGGACAATGAACAGTCTTTTAGTGCTGAGTCTTATGCAGAGCTTAGTATTTGGAAACTATGTTATTAATATAGATCCAACCAAAGACACAAAGCAATTGAGACATTTCTGGAAAAGCACAGGATTTTGGTAAGTTATAATTGCAACAATAAATATACAGACATACTTTATAAACCTATTATTATTTTATTAGTCCAAAACAAACATATTGTGCCAACAACAAAGCATGGTCACAAAGACACATTTTGAACTTTAGTTACCTCCATTAAAGGGACTATTTTTCTATGGTACATTTAAAAAATGTCTTTAAATAATTAAAACTTGTATATTTAGGTAATATAAAATGTAGTGATATAACATGCTATCCTGCAGCACAGGCTTCTCTTTACGGTGTTTGAACACACTTGGGCCTATCCTGTTTTGTGGAAGTGCGGTGCCGCAGACTCTTGGAATGCGGGAGCGCACGTGTCGCCATGTAGTGTAACACCCTAACCCTCTAACCCTACTCCTCTAACCCTAGCGCCCTAACCCTCTAACCCTAACTTCCTATCCCTTACCCCCTAACCCTGAACCCATAACCACTTACCGGGCGTAAAAAGCACATTTATAATGGTAGATGACGACCTAGGCAGAGGCGCGCAACACCGACGAACAGTGGTGCACAAAAAAACAGGATAGGACCCACTTCTTGCCATCAGTGTACTCTGTGTACAATGTGTTATTGGCTGGCAAAATTAATTGTTTGTCAAGATAATGTACCTTTTATATATTTTAGATATAGATATTTTCTGTTATCTGCCCACCACCAACTGCCCACTGTGTGCACCAACATTCGGTCCTTTACCTCTTCACCATCGCAAAATCTGACAGCTGCAGTTCCGCCGTTGGCCGACAAATGGCGCTGCCGATTTTTGCATTGAAGGCGCGCCGCCAGAAGAGTATATGAGAGGCGCGTCCGAGGTCCTGGGGGGTTGAGTGCCAGCGCCGAACATAGCGATGGCCTCACTGTCAATTCAGCGCCATCGAGTTGCTCCACGTCGGAGGGGAGAATAGTTCTTTGCCTTCCCTGGAACTTCGCGGCGCCCGAAAACTCACAGTGCCCTCTGGTTGATGGCACCTGTAACTGCAGCTGTCAGTGCTGAAGAAGAAATGCACAGGCAAGGAGGGATAGATCCCAATATTTTCCTATGTGTTATCTGCCCCTACCCTAAACATAAACCGTAACACTAAACCCTAACCTTAAAAAGACCCAAAGTGAACAAAGTTGAATCAGGCAGATTGGCGCAGGAGCCCGCAGCTGTGTGGCTGACATATAACAGGAAATACACCAAATTTTCATGCAAAATACTCTTGTACTCTTGGGCGTGACAAAATAGGGATGTTTTCTATTCCGTGCCAGTCAGTAGTTAGCGCATCAGTAGCTTGCAGAGAGTTGTTTTTAGGGTCCCCAACCCTAATCCCAAAATCTAACCCTGTTAGCAGAGAGCAGTGCACCCTGAGCTGTCATCATGTACAAACACACTCTAGATTTGATTAAAATAGATTTTAACAATGCAATATGGGTATTTATTATTATTATTATTATTATTATTATTATTATTATGTTAGATGGACCACTAGCAAATCTTGGTGCTTTGAGCAACTACTCCATTTGATCCATGCATTATCTGGCCATGTGTATTTGTGATTTTTTTTGTGAATTGAGTTGCTAGGCAGGTACAAGTACAGGCAGGTCATTCACTGTACAGTAATTGCATAGTCTTACTTCTTGTACTGTCTGATTCCAAAGTGAGATGAAGACATTTAATAATAGTATATTCAATGTTTAATCACTATAATTTAAATAGTGCTTGACTTCTTTAATGTATTCTGTCCTTACACGCTAACGGTTATTTTCCAGCCCTCCTTTACCGCATGACAAGTCAGAAGCTTATTTCCTTGGCAAAGACCAGAGACTGAACCTGGCCTATATATCCTCCGTACCCCAGAGTGGTATCGTACAAGTGCGAGTACATTGGTTGCTGGATCTTGTTACAGTTTCGTAAGTACCAGTTTAAAAAATATATACGGTATATAGAATCCAAAGCTACTGATATAATAGTTGTTTTATCAGAATTTATAAACGACATGGAATATGTAGCTAGATAATAAATATGCCAAAAAACACATATTTGGTTCCATATAAACCCAAATGATAATATATACAGCTGTACTTTCTAGGACACCTGACATAATGTCTCATGGCACAGCAGTCATTTAAAGCTTTGTTTTAGTGAGAGTGTGGTTAAAATGTCACCTCCCTAGACATGGCCCTCATAGGTCTAGAACTAAACAAGCCAATTACTTTGATGTGCTATTTTGGTTCCCCCTCCTCCACACTTATGAAACACTCTAAATTACCAAAAATCATATTGAGCCACACATGAGCATAAGGGAACTGCACAAACAATGTCTAATATATCACTGACTATTTTCTGTTGAGAAAGATTGTTAATACAATGGATAGACCATTTTTTCTTTAAATTTCTCTTTATTGTTATGGAAGAGCGATTCGGTTAGACACACTGTTGTTATGCACTGTCATACAATGATGTTGTTGTTGTTATTATTATTATCGATTATTTGTAATACTCCAACTTATTCTGTATCACTATACAGGAGTTAAGCACAAGGCAAAAACTATATTAACACAATGCAAAAAAATTCAGCCGCGTATTTGCGCTTAAAATCAAACAAAATGTTTCCAAAGCACCTTACAAGATTGAAAACTCACAAACCTACAATTTATGGGTATGATGATTTTACATATATAAATGGTATTATACAATACATTCATGTAGCTTTTCCTTTTTTTAAATAAAATATAAAGTCCCAAAAAGCTGGGCAGATAGTGGAAAGGAAGGGTTGAAGGTTAGTTGAGAGGGGAGTCTCAAGACTATGGCATACAGGTGGAGCATAATACACAATTTCTCTGTTTAACCAAGGTACCCACTTTTTAAAATAATGGCTTGAGTAATTTTCTAGCAATTTTGTCAGCTTTTCCAGCAAGACTGTTTCTTCAATTTTGGTTAAGTATTTGGTGCTACGACAGGCCTTGGTGATTTCCATTTTGAAGCTATATGAAGATTGCTGGTAGAATAAAGCTTTTACCCAGCAGATCATAGGTTTTGGAGATGATTCTCTGAGCCACTAGACACGATCGCCATGTGTAATAATGTGTGCCCACTTCTCTGCAGCCCTGAAAACATTGTCTAGGGTAGTTAGGGTATATAATTTGTAATTTGTGCAGAACTAGATATAATCTATGCAACATTTTCAGATTAGATTCTAGTGTAATGTATTTGCTTGTGCTGTGGCCAATATGTTTTAAGCATTTTCTTTGTAATGCTATTTAAGCTTTAACTTGTTTTTGGTGTGACAGTGCTCCTTTAATTAAAATTGCTTACTGACATTTTTTAATGAAAAACATCATAACTCTCAAATGTTTAGAGATAACCCTAATCTGTGCCTTTTTTCATCAATATGTAGTTTGTGCTAGAATAGTATGAAGCTTTACAGTTTATGATATAAAATCACATATATCGGGTTGCCTTAATTTTGATTCCAGTTACCAAGATGGACTCCAAATGTATCAATGTAGTTCACAGTATAATTCCGTTTTTAATGCTGTATGAAATGGGTTTACAAAGTAATATAAATTCACTCTTCAAGCGCCAACCTGTGTGTGATTGGGTGGTTGTGCCATCTTACTCAACTAATGACTCTTCCACATGGTAGGCATTCATATCGCCAGTATAATGTTGTTAGACAGCAAGCAGACAGTGATATGATCTGCTTTTAAAAGTTGCTAAAACACTGACAAAATTTTCAATCATGATATGTGATCTTTTATAATACAATGCTAGTATAGAATGTAAACAAAGGAGCTTTGGAAATTCTGTTGGTTTAGTGTTTTCTTAAACTTTTAGCATTATAACACTGGTAGTGTGCTTCCCTTCCCATTTGTAAGTTTCACAATATTTAATGCTGCAGTTTACAGAAAAGCAAGATGGTAGTCTGCAGGAGAGAATAGAGGGAGAATGGGTGCTCAGTCACAAACCACTTTATTTATTATGCATTTTCATTTGAATGGGAGCTTGTTTTGCTTTGTGTACAAATAAGTAGTGAGTAAAAGCTGAATTACCCAACTTGCTGCTTGTTTTTCTATTATTTTTTTTTAGGTCTCACAAGAAGACCTAAAGCCTGTGAATTATCTTGATACATTTCTAACCCTTGCATTATTTATTATTGAAACTGAGCCAAATACATATATGCTACTTTCCATCATATTTAGTTGAATTAATTAAAGTACCACTGTGGCATAAATAATGACACAGTGCTAGTGTGTATATTGGGAACATATGTGAGGGTATGTTATAATAAAAGGGGACCTCTGTATAATTTATATTTTATTTATTTGTTATTACCTCATATGTGCACATTGCAGTTTTGGATGGTGTTTTGTAGCTGCTGCATGTGGCCACTGGGAAAAATAGTGCATTTAAGTGACCTGCTACTCTGTGTATGTTACAAATCATTTCTCGATCATCTCTTGTCTTGTCACCCTCTCTCTTCTTTGTTCACTCTCTTATCACTACTCTAGTCCCTCTCTTTTCTTCTCTACTGTTTCATAGTTGGCAGCACCCTTACCCTATGCCGGTACAGGTCACAGCAACCCACTCGCAAATTCCTCCTACAAATCCTCCAAGGCAGAAACACACCTCCCTTACATACAAACCTCTATTACTCAGTGAAATTACTACATTCTAAAATAACTTCTTCATTTAATTTATATTTTACAATTCATCTAGAACATCAATAACTAAGACTTTGTGCGACCTCTCTTTTTTTTTTTTTTAGCTACATCGGTCCTTAAATGCTTGTTGCTATATATGGGTTCGCTCACACTTAGATTAATGATATGTATTCAAATGTAGATTCTAGTTTTTCCATATTTATATCTCTGTCCTTGTCTCTTCACATGCTTTCTCTGTGCTTTTGATTTTTATTTATTATTCCCACTTATCCTATGTCTCTTGTCCCATGTGTGCCTTTTGTCTATTATTTCTTAGTATAGTATTTTTTTACACTTTTTCTATCGTTCTAACATCTAATCAGAGCTTGTTACTCAAAATTAAGTGATTGCCTCATCAAAAAGGGACAATTGTATACTGCAATATGGTTAATTTTCTTTTGTGTTGCACTAATATAGGGGTTGGCAATCCACATGTGGTTTAGTACAGATCAACATTATCTTCCATCACCCCCAAATGCGCACACATCTAATTAATTGTTAGCTTGGTATTCATACTTGTGTCAGTTTTCTTCTGTGATTAATAAAATGGAAAATATTCACTATACATATACAGCCTTATTAAATTGCGATTTGGCCAATTGAATAGGGCTCTATTTAAGCACACAGCATTTTTTTTTACAGAAGTTTTAAGTTAGTGAAGACCTTGCTTTTGGATAGAAGTTAAAAACTTCTGTAAAACAAATATGCTATGTGCTTATATAGAGCCCTATTCAATTGGCCAAATCGCAATTTAATAAGGCTGATGATTTTTAAATTCTCACAGTGTGCACAAATCTAATGCAATTTATGTTAAAATGTGTAGGTTTAGTCATCTAAAAATAAATATCTCTCACAACAAATGAAAGTATATACACAAAATCATATTTTTATTCTTTAATAAGAACTCTGCACCAATAATTGGCAAATAATTATTTTTAATATCTCAGATTAAAAAATACATTTAAAATTCAGAAGTGGTATTCAAGTGTCCATTTTCTCCAGAAGGTTTATACTGCCAGGGCTCCAAGTTATAAAAGCAGTGTTGTTGCACAGTGAGTCTGTGATAGAAAGCTATACAGTTGAGTCTGTGCTAGAAAGCTCTGTGATACAAAGCTCTTTCTCTCTTACGAACCGAACAGCGTCATGAATGGTATGGAAAAGCAACTTGTGGATATCCTTGTTTTCTTTCCCAAAGTATCCTCCATTACATAGGGAATCGATCACAGAAGTATTACAGCAAGCCAATAGAAGGCTGACCTGCACTTCTGTGTAGTCTTTCAGTAATCCCTTCATTGTGTTAATGCCAGCGGTGTCTAAGAAAGTAATAGCGGAACAATCCAGAATAATTGTTTGGAAGTCGTTCTGCTTAAAAACCAGCTGTAAGTGGGTTTCGGCAGTATCCATGTCTTTTATAGTTGCTATTTGTTTTCTTTTTACCAGCTTTTTCTCTTTTTTCTCCATTTTCTTCCGCCTGATTATTTCTAGGCCTGGATCCATGCCTACCATTTTGTAGAGAGACTGCTGGAAATATCCCTTGTTTGCATAATAGAGCGGTGCTTCAAAGCGAAATATTTTTATTTTGCGAGTGGGGGCAAGATTTTCGTATTTACCTCCATCCTCATAAAAGACTGTGTTCTGAATCTGACTAAGCATTGCTGTGTGAGGTAACTGAGTGCGGGCAACAAGACACAGCATTGAAAAGATCACTCCTACCATTAGACCTATTTCTGTACTAACCAGTGCAGACGCAGCTACAGTCACACTCCAAATTATGGCATCTACTTTGTTCAGTTTCCATTGGGCAGGCAAATCTTTAAATTTCCTTAAAGCTCCTCGTAAACTGACTATTATTATACAGGCCAAGACACACTTCTGTAGTGAGTAAAACAAAGGGGCAAAAAACAGCAGGACCAGTAATACCACTATTGCACTAACAACACTAGAAACTTGTGTTTTACACCCAGTAGATGTTTTCACAAGTGTTTTGGCAAGAGCAGCACTTGTGGCAAAACAATGGAAGAATGATGGGATGACATTGCAGACTCCAATGGCAAACATCTCTTGGTTGGCCTCTACTGTGTATGCATATTTCTTGGCAAACATTTCTGACAAGGATATCGTAAATGCAAAACTGACAACAGCTAGAGGCACAGCATCTATGGCGATGTTACTTATCAAACTAAAATTTGGGACTTTAGGAGGTATAAATCCAGTTGGGATCACACCAGAGACACTAGAACCATATACTTCATTCAGGTTACAATAATGTGATACCAGAGTTGCTACTACAATTACCACTAGCTCTGTTGGAAGTGGAATCTTAATTTTGTCTTTGTATCGATCTCCAAGTTCTTTGGCTGCCACTAATACAGCGATACAGATGGCACTTGTTATTACATCACAGAAGTTGGTATGGTGAATGTTCCTGAATATGTTAACCCATGTGGTTACCAGCATTCCAGTACCTGGGCTGCGTGGAATTTTTATTCCAATAAGGTACTTAACTTGGGCTGTTAATATTGTCAATGAGGCACCAGTAGCAAAACCATCCAGCATGGGTTCGGAGAGATATACTGACAGAAAACCCAAGCGAAACATACCCATTAGAATCTGCAAAATAAAAGAAAAGAAAGATAATTAATTCCTGTATCAAAGAATATCTATGCATGACAAAAAAATATGATTTCATAATCCTTCCCAAATACATTGTTTTTAGTACAAAAATTGTAATCTCATGTCGTTAGGGAGTTTTGATGTTTTTCTGTTGAAGTGGACTTGTAAATTTGGTATATCATGTTATTTTAGTTGATGGTAATACATAAACATGTATAATATTTTAATATATTCTAATTCCCCCGCTCAGCCTGGCTTGCATCTAGTTCAAGATATCACAAGCAGATTTAGCTGACCGGTTTTAAAACCACTCTCACTTAACTGCTAGCAGTGGAAACTTGATAGAGCTAGTTACACTACTTGCAGCCGTATTAAACTCCCTCAGTGTGTAAAACCGTAGCCCGGAAGACTTGCGGCTATTAAAATGGCCCCGTAAAGCAACCCGCTAACGACTTGCGGGTTATGTAAGAAAAAACCCTACGTGATGTCAAAATCTGAACTCTGCGGCCACAAATCCTTTGATCTGTCAAGCCGGTAACTGTTACTTTTGAAAATCGCTATTAAATTGCTACGAATCGACTGGCGTTCAACCCTGTAACCAGCAAATGGAGCCAAAAAGCCTACGGGTACTAGAGAAGACCAGCAAGGGGGTTAATGTCCTATGCGTAGCGCTGTAAATGCAAATATAAACACTCTACTGTACTTATAATTAAAGGGAAAGTGATGTTTACTATTAAAATTAATAGCACAACATTCTCAAGCTCGCAAATTTGCAATATAAATTACATTATTTTATGTTTACTTTCTGTGTTATATCTATCCCGTCAATCAATGTGTTAATACATATAACGGAACTCGCATGGACTAGAATATCATATTTACTGATTTATCAATATTGCATTATTTCTGGAATGTGGGTCCGATCGAAACTCGTAATTGAAACCCGCAAGGCTTTGAAATCTAACCTCCATTTTTCAGTGAGGTAATGATGACAATCTATTTTGCCATTGGCTCCATCTAAACCCGTAACTACGGGTTGGACTAATTGATCATGTTCAGGGCCGCACATGCAATGTGTGCAAGAATGGTTTACGCGTTTGATTCTCCAGCCCGTTGGCCACTGCATGCTTGAATGTAATATCTCTGTAACTCTTGCAAATTTCAAGCCCGCAGGCTTTGCTAGTGTGCCGATGCTGCTACGGGCTTCAAATTTAATAGGGCTGTACGTGATTGTTCTGATTCATCACATACTCCCTTGAAAACATAAATATCCCTCCTATGCAATATGTACAAACTGCATTGGGTTAGTGGAAAAAAACAGTTGACTGATCATCTCATTTAAACATTTTTCCCATGTACCATTAGGATACAGGTGTACAGAATCTAAGTGTACACACTGGAGGGGTACGATGCAAAATTAAAAAAATGATAAAGCAGATTTAAATATAACTAACACAATTTATAGACAGTTTTGCCGTTCTGTCCATTGATGTAAATAACCTCAGTTTAAAATGACACAGCAGCTCCATTAGATATTAAAATTGACTTTTTTTGTTAGGTGGAAAAGGTGTTCATTAGTAACTAACATTTTAATCTACATAACTCATGTTAAAATTGTATGTCCAACAGTTTTTAATTGCTTTTTAAAATTAATTGGAATATATTTTATGGATCCAATAAATCTTTACGCACAAACAGATCCTGTGTTTTATATTATATTTTAAAAAATTGCTATTTCAATGTATAGATGACTTGGTGATATTACAGTGATCTGAAACCATGTAGTGATGTTGAACACTCTCCTCGTCACACACAGGGTTAAAAACCTGAACCATTGTGTCTATATATCGAAGTTCTTCTCAGGTCAAATGTCATAAATGATTAATATAATCTCACTTTGCTGTGTAGATGTTAATGGGTTTATGTCTAAGCCGATAGCAATTTCTTCCTTGTACCTCTGACCCATTTCACAGTCAATAAGATTTACTCTTGGATTTATTCTTATAGCATGTTTCATGTTTAACACCTTTACAGTTCTTATATTGATTATATTTGGTCTTGACGTCACTCTTGACCTTAACAGGATTTGTCTATAATCTGACCTCAGTGGCACCTACTGTAGTTTAGCCATAGGGATGTTATGGCCTATAAACATCTATTTTGCCAATCTATTTTTATTATATAGATTTGTTGGGTCTTGTGTGTATATTCTATTCTCCAGAGCATTTCTTCTAGCCCTTGGTACATTTTTAATTTAGCTTGTGTGTCTCACACCAACATAGGTGTTCTCAGCTAACTAGTATGCAGAAAGTTTGCACTATAGATGTTCTATTCAATGATAAGACATTTTATTGCCTTTGTTTTGTCAAGATTGTGAAATAATTTGTAAAGGGCTGCTAATCAGGATATATAAATTGAACAATAAATATATCAATGTCAAGGTAAATGCAATTCTTGTGCAATAAATTCTAGCCCTCTTATTTATAATTATTTATTACCTTGAAAGTGCCACTATAAGCATATTTATATGTATTCTTATAGTGCAAGAGTAATTAATTATTTGTTTACAAAATTCAGCAAGATCCAAATGCATTTATGAAAGTGAATTTTTTTTTTTTGTGGTTACACATACAAATCTTTTAATATAGTGTCATTCAAAAGGCACAGGAGGGATCATTACATAGGAAGCTAAACAGCTTCCAATTGCATGTTTAAAATATTAAAGTATTTTAAAGACTCATAAAAATGTAATAATGTACTGCAACTCTGAAAGAAAGAGGCTGTAGGTTCTGATTCAAGTGTTGGCTCTTATTTTTCGATTTATTTTTATTTTGGTCATATGGTATAGTTCCATTTGCTTATTTATAAACTAATTAGTAATAAAATCAATATTTGATTAACACAACTACTATGCAGCTTTTAAAGCTTACAATTATAGTTTAGCTATAAAAGGTCCACTGTGTCAATACATTTAACAATACCCCTATGATCACTACAGTGGTCCTTTTAAATAGAGTTTATTTTTATTTTTTATTTCCTTGATAACATCTTCCCCTTGTTCAGTCGTTTTCCACTCTCCGTGACCCTGTGGACCACAGATCGCCAGGCACATCTGTCAGCCACTGCCCCTCTGAGCTCCCTCAAGCTCATGTTCATTGCTTCAATGTCCTCATCTATCCATTTCTTCCTTTGACGTCCACTGCTTCACGTGTCTTCAATTTTTCAAAACATCTGTGTCATCTCCAGGGAGTCCCATCTTCTCATCATATGACAAAAAAATGTGAGCTTTAGTTTCATGATCAAACCTCCAGCAGCACAATTCACCACCAGTTTTTTTCCAGCACCACAATTCAAAGAAATCAATTCTAGGGAGCTCAGCCTTCTTTATGGTCCAGCTCTCACATCAGTATGTTACTACTGGAAATACCATAGTTCTAACTTTGCAAACCCTTTGTTGATAATGTAATATCTTTATGTTTTAATATGGGTTGTCCAGACTAGCCATAGCTAGAAAACTTCTTTTAAATTCATGCCTGCAGTCACCATCTGCAGAGATCTTGGAACCCAGGAAAATAAAATCTGTGTCTGCCTCCGCTTCATTCCCATTATTTGCGAGTCACTAAGAATGCAAAAGCTGGCCTGCTGCTCAATGCTAAAAAGACCGAAGATCGATGCAAGCAGCACTCTTTTTTTTTTCTCACTCTTATCAATAGGTCCTTTAGTTCCTCCTCATTTTCAGCCATCAGAGTAGTATCATCAGCGTATCTGAGGCTGGTGATATTTCTCCCAGCAATATTGATTTCTGCTTTGGATTCATCGATGTATTCATCCATGTATAAGCTGAATAAATAAGGTGACATCAAAGAACCTTGTTGCACTCTGTTCCCTTGAACCATTTGGTTGTTCCATGTTCAATTCTGATCTTACTACTTAAAATATTTCCACATTTCTGGTCTCCTTCAAACATTGAATCCCATCAAGTGTCTTGCATAACTCATGCATTGAATATCTGTGTTTGGTGCAATATGTAAGGTTTTTTATGGTTATGATATTTTGAAGTTGCCCATGGCCAGTGGAAGAGTTCAAAGAAGCAGCATTAATTGCAAGGGAAATGCAAGAAAAAAATCATAGCTCTTGTTTTGAATATTTGTTACAATATAAGCTGAAATTTGAAGTTGCTGATGTTAAATGAGCTTGTCAAAGTTTTGAGGTTTTGGTTCTAGAGATTAGTCTTTTTGACATGATATGATAATTGGGGCTAGACTGTCTAGGTAATTTATAACAGGTTTTTCCTCCATGGAATAAATAAAAGCATCCTAAAATTTAGACACAAATTAGTTGAAGGTGTTGAAAGTAAAAGGAAGTCAGGTTCAAATACCAAATTTTCTTTTATAGTGTGAGAGACTTTTCAACCAACTACAAATGATCTTTTTTTTCTTCTTTTTTTCTTTTCTTTTCTTAAAAACATATCTGTGATTGGCTTAGAAGCCAGCATGGGAAACTTCCTGTAAATAAAAGCTAACAGAAGTGGAATGTTTGAGCCTGATTCCCTTGTCGGACACCTTCAAAATATTCTTTATTTTCTTCAGTATACTAGTTCCTAAGTATTTCAGGATGCCTTTGCATATTTTATGAAGATAGAAAATTATTACAGAGTGTCAGTCTCAAGTATTGTAATACTTCTATGTATAGCACTATGAAAAATTTAGCCGTAGTATAAATAAAGAACAGCAATGAAGACTAAGTTACCTTCACTTTTGAAACAAATGGGTAAAAACAATTATTAAAAAAAAATCTTACCTGATAAATCCCAGCAGTAAAAGTCAGTGCTGCTGCAACGCTGATTGCATAGCATTCTTTTCCACATTCAATGTCAACCAGGCCCAAACTAATGTTAACGGTTGTTACATTCATATCACTGATGTTTAAACCGTTATATTTATAGGCTGCATCATCATCTAGGTCAAAACCAGCCAACAGCACCTCTCGATCTACCACCTGACCAACCATCAAGCTTATCAAACTGAAAATGCCCACTGACACATGTCGTGAGGTCCCCATAATGAAATAAATTATATTAGCAAAAAAGGATGTGTACAAGCTATAAATTGGTTTCAGGCCTGCAAGGAGAGAGTAGGCAATGGCTTGGGGCACCAGTATAATGCCAATGATAAGGCCCGACATCACGTCGCCCCATGTATTTTCTTTGAAGTTATATTTGGGAAGCCATCGTATCACAGGGAAAAAGCCAGTGAATGTTTTCTTGGCTTTTTTGCTTGTGCATGTGCATTTCTTTCTCAGCTTTCCTTTTACAGTTTTCCACAGGTTTACTCTGTTGTTGGCTTTTCTTTCCAGTTGTATATGGGCATAGGATGCATGTTTGTTAATTTGGTTTTCTTCGGTTTCGTTTGTCATTTTTGTTTATAATATTTCATTTGTCTCTAAAATAAAATAAAAAGATAATATAAATTAATGAAAATATATTTCACATCTGGAAACACAAAAATTAGAAGATTCCCTATAAAGCAAGTGTATGATGTTAGAAGATCCCCTCTTGGGAAGATATCTATGAATCTTATTCTGCTCAGTCTCAAAGAAAGTTTCCCAATAGATCACTGTTACCAAAACGAATTCAATTATGGATCCATTTTTCCTCCATTAAAAGTATTGGAGCAACCTCAGGATCCTAGAATGACTCATAAGAAAATGTATAACACTTCCCAGGATTCAAACCAACTCCTGCAAACAATTAGTAACAAAAGAAGGCAATGTAATATACTTTTGTCCTTAGCATAAAGATGGTTGCCATATTCACAGACCAGAGACAGGGGTTTAGTATCTATGTGGTTGAGAACCATAGATTATTGGGTGTGTTTTTTAATTCACCATTAAAAAGATCAACTTTAAAAAAAAAAATTGCTTAAAAAGTTTGTACTATGTAAGAAAACCTATGCTGAAAATTACTTGTATTCACTGTACATGTTTTCTGGCAGAGTCTGGGGAGATGTGCTGAAAAATATGGGAGGATCTCCAGTGTAAAGATAAGGGTAAATCCGCAATTATCCTTATAAATTATCTCACAAAAGAGCAACTTTAAAAAAAATATATAATAAAAAAGACACTGATTGGTCATTTAAATTGATCTTTAATACCAAAACATCATGAAAACTGTATCATAGCAGTGATCGTTTAAGGGATTGCTGTTCAATTAAAACAAAAATATGCCTGAAAAGGTTTACTCTGGCTAAGAAATAACTTAATTAGGCAAGTAATACAAAAAAAAGCAAGTTCTAACTTAGAAAAAAATGATGCCTTTGGAGGCTCTGGATACATCCATGATACTGAAAGATGCATGTTTGAGAGAGGCATTTGCATTTCAACATGAGCAAGGCTTGCAGTTATTTTTGCAAGCTGCCTGCTTCTGAGCATATGTGAGGGAAATGGATAGGTGGTAATTATATGATAAACCCCCTTCTCTCTCCCTCTTCCCCTGATACCCCTCCCTCCACTTATAAACACGTCTCTAATTCTCCAAGACGTCTGGAAGTGTTGAAACTAGGCAAGATGTGCGCTTAAGTCTTATATTTATATTCATAAAAACACACAAATGTAAGTGGTCTTTTGTATATCTACAGGATATAAGAAAATGCAGTTATGGATTGTAACTTCACTGTTAAGACATTTCTGCTCATACGAACAGGTCTCCATAACCATGTATCAGACATTTGAGGTAGGCTGCTTCTCCTTAAAATGTCCAGCCCTAGGGGCTTTCCCTCTGCCAGCCAATGAGATTTACAGACTAAAGTACAAACATGTTTTACTTTATATTTTTTTCACCTAAAAATAATTATTGTAACATTTAAAACATACTCTTTTCAGTGCATGAAAAAAAATGGTTGCGTTTCATGTCCCTTTAACTACTCAGTATCTTCTAGAACTGCTTTAGCTCCTATATTTTAAACTGTTATTTTAATGGAATGTGTATTGTGCTGTCCTATCCTATATATGTTGTATAAAACCTCCTGAATGGTGTTTATGTGGATAAATCAGCATTTGGTATTGTCATAGTACTTCTCAGTATTTGCTGATTCATGGTGATCAGAAAACAGCAAATCTGCTCAGTGGACTGAGAGGTGGAGTATAACTAAATCCATAGATTGTAAACCCTTACACACCATTTAAAACACTGATGTATGAAACCCTCGTCCCGTTTAGTAGTGGCACATATCACTCCCAGTTTTTATTGTTACCAGCCTCCGAGCATTCATTTTTATGACTTGCTGCCTAGGGGTCAAACACTATATCATGAAACTTTCACACAATCAATACGCCCCATTCATATGGCTTGGCCTTTCCACTGTTTTACTTTTGTCAGCAACTTGCTGTATTTATTTTAATATATTCATATTATATTCATATTATGGGCACTTTTGAACAAAAAATATGCTTTATTAGAGTTTTTTGTATTTTTCTTCAAATGTGCTGCATAAGCACCAGTATGATATTTATTAAAGGTGTTATCAGTTTTTTGATATGCTCTTTTCAATGCATATTTAAGCTTCATGAAATTTAAATGCATCTGAGTAGAATTAGCAGTGTTTAAAAAAAAACAAAATACATTTCATTAAACTTGCTCTAAAATATGCTAAATCTCTTGAGGTTGCTAGCAGCTGATTTTGAGAGTTAAGACCACTGAATATCCCTGTTAAAATAAGCATCAACTTCATAATTTGTTTTGGCCAATCACAGGCAGCTAATGCACTGTTTCAATCTGTACAGTCAGTTTGTGCAGCAAAACATCGAGGAATGTGTAGTCTTGTTTTCCCCCCGCACAAGAAAGCAAGGAGAAGCCCAGACACTGCTCTATGGATTTCTGCATTGTGCTGAAGTTCTGTTAGCATAGGGTTAAAATATGTTCCCAAATGCAAAGTTTCTATTGGTAGGTATGCTGTGCCTATGGAAGCAGCTCTGGGGGTTAAATAATATAAATATATGTGTGTGTGTGTGTATAGAATGACTCAATGTAATGCGTGAGTCTGATAATAAGCAGCATGTGTTAGTTAAGAAAAAGGTACATACATTGAAACTTCCATATACCTTTTAAATAACTAAACTTGATCATAAAATATTTTTTGAAAAAACACTTCATTATCTTTTATACTAAATTATTCTGTATTGCAGTTATACATTTTCTTTGTTAGCTAATTTTATTAGTTTCTCAGGAGGATCCTGTGTTCTTGTAAACTTAATGAGCTTTACATTACTACTACTACTACTACTACTACTACTGAAAGCACTGTCAGTCGTAAATACATTATCTCCATTTTGCAGGTAAAAACTTCCTGGATGTTCAAAGTCTCCTGGAAATTGGCAAACGGATATACAATATATTATAGCAGTGATTGGCACTAGGGTACCACATGAGGTCCTCAGACACTTCCAAGTGTCCTCCAGTTCAGTCTCTGGAGTGTGGAACCATGGCCCACTTCCACAATACACAGTATATTATATCTGTAAAAATAGCAAATAGGAACCATTTGTACACCTAGATACTTCAAATTATCTATGCCTCTATTGCCAATATCATTTATTTCTCATAGTAATTTTACCATTTTGCTTTGGATAAAATAAAAAGATTTCCACCACCGTGAGACCATTTTAAGGACTCGTCCCGCCTATAAGGCTGTTCAAGTGAAATAGGTTGCACTTTTTTAGAGGCTGTATTATATTTTCCATTGTAAAAACATGCTGCATCTTTTCATGTATAGTTCTTCAAATAATATATTTTAACTATACAGTATAACCATAGAGGTTTAAATGATTCTGTTCCAAACAGAATAAATAAATAAAACAGAAGTTTGTGAATCCTCAAGAATGGTAAAAGCCCAGAAGCCTAAAATGTTTATTTCTGAAGCCTAAATATTTTTCAGAACTATAATGTAACTCTATGGTGGATTCACTCCTTGGCTTTTGGCAACATCCTATCTGGCTTCTAAATAATCGACGTGACTCCTCTGTATTATACGTTTTTGTCCATCCCATGCATATATAATATTCTTTTACAGTTGGGGTGAACACATCTCCCCAACAAAGCAATCTATTACTATTTACTCTGGAACTTCAGTACGTACAGTATTTTATGCAAGTTTTTTCGTAACCTACTCATCAACTAGAAAACCCTAAAATGTCACTCTTTAAAAAAAAAAAAACATGCACATCACCATATGTGGTATCCGTTGACAATTTTAAATAGTCCCATTAACACTTATTTGTGAATGACCTGTCCTTATCCTAATCTCTGTTTATTTTAATTTTGAAGGCTCTCCTAATTGAACTCTATCCTTTTTACCCCAACCTCACCCCTAAAAGGTGACATGTAGACATAAAAAGTATTTGTAGTAAAAGATTATACCGAATGGACATGTTCAAAAATTGTGTAACACTTCATCATCCTTTAATGATTCTTTAAAACCAATTTATCGTTAAACCAATTGGGCGTATTCATACAATGAGCCACTTGGAGCCAAAAGTACAAAGGAGAAAACTAATTGTACCACAAAATATATATTATTTCTGTCTGATATTAAAAACTGAGTTCTGTCTAAATCTATATTACTTGTATATGAAAGCACAAGTTTGGACAACCTTTACATATTATCTATTTTCTGTTTGCTGTTCCATGTAGGAGAAGCTGCCATGTAATATTTCTTCACATTTTAACCTGTAATCTGATTGGCAGCTTTGATAGTGTTATTTTATTTGAACAAGATGTAATTTGTAGATAACGTTATTGGTGAACACTATACTTGTCATCCATTAAAACATGGCTCTATAACCTATGGCTGTAGAGCCAAATGTGGCTCAATATATTGCTTTCTATCGCCTCTAAATGTGGCAAAATGAAGTAATTATAACTGTGAATTTAACTCTATGTCAGTTTGCTTGTAAAGAGCCACGTTATTTTAAAATCCCCCTATAGGCTATGCAAAAGTTTCTGTTCTAAAAGGTTATGCCATTTAATTCTTTCATTCAAATATGTTACACACCCTTGAGTTAAAATAAGAATGAGTTTCTGTTGGTAACATTAAAATGCCCCAATGCACTATATATTATTACTATGATATTTCACATGATCAAGCCTGGGATATAAGACAAAACCCGTATTTGGTAATGTGAAGTTACATCGAAATTGCAGTACATAAAGTACATTTATTGCAAATCATAACTAAGCTAGAAGATCTGTAGAAACTAAAATACACAAGGTACACATGTTTAAGATGCACAACCAAAGCTATAATTCTATGAATTCCCACACTGACCTTTACAGAATAGCATCCATTGAAACAATTACATTTCTCTCCCTCCTTTTTTTTTTTTAAATAAGAGGCTTACGTGAAAAAGAAGCTTAACACAAGAATGCATTTTTACTCCTGTTTTCAATTTTATGTTAAGTATTTGTATGAATTAGGATTTTTTTTAAATATATTATTTTTTGAATTGCTTCAAATATATTTAAGCATTTTCCACAATATAGAGGTTTGTGTAATTGTATAGTATTTTACGTACCCTGTTTTGAAATGCTGATAGCTATGTCTTCTTGTGTCGGGTCTTGTGCTACAGGTAGTTTAAAGAAATGCCATGAAGTAGAGGAGAAGATTTGCTTTAATATGAACTTGCTGGTGGGCTGGGCCTAATAGTATACACAGAAGGCTTTGACACATTTCTAATGTTATTAGTAAACGCATTAAAGATTATAAAACCTCTGTTCTCTTTATAAAAAAAGTGCGTAGTGTTTCAAAGGAAAATAAACGTATTCTTTCTGGCATACATATAAAATGGCTTGTTTGTAAACTTTAGAACCTTTTTTTTCTGTTGCTTGAAAAAATAAAGGGACATTGAAAATGTATTTTCATTTTTGATTGTTTTTTGCATTTGATAATGTACCACTTCGTGTTTTCTTTTTTCAAATGATGCTCTGAAAGCAGAAAAAAACTGATTCAAATGTTTAACTGGTTGGGGGAGTCATACTTGTTTGTCAACAAAATCAATGAAGTATAAGCAGGTTTTACTTGCTATTTTTCAGTCTTTGGTAATGTTTGAAGCATGTTCAATGTTCCTTTTTAAATTTAAATGACCCGATATCATGGAGTACAAGCGTTCGCAGTATTAACTAAATACATTAGCCTCCTCAGTCTCACAAAAGGAGCATGACTTCATCCCCACCACCATTGACATTAGAATAGCTGTATATAGATACTGGCTGAACAAACAAATGGCAAAGGTCACTATTGACTGGACAAAGTGAAACCGATTTGATAGAATTGAACAGGGTCACAATGTTTGCTCTGTATACTACAAGATAAAAAAACAATTATTACAGTATTTATATATAGCTAAAACATGTAACATGTTTCCCTGGTGGTCCAGTGGTTAGGATTTGGTGCTTTCACCACTGCGACCTTGGTTTCGATTCCAGTCAGGGAACTAGGAGGTCACACCACCCTGAAGCCAAGTAGGATTGAGCCTGGTCAGTATTTGGATGGGAGACCACCTAGGAATATCAGGAGCTGTATGCTGTGGCCCACTGGCGAAGGAACTGGCAACCCACTCCAGTATCTCTGCCATGAAAACCATGTGGATTAGCATGACAATGGACATAAAGATGTGCCTCGTGTGTTATGGCCCGTGAAGTCACAGAGAGTTGGAAACTATTGATGGATGCAAAACCATGTACAGTATTCTAATTTTTGATACATGTTTCGGACTATACATTTTCTATTATCGTCGCTTCCCTTCATCTTACACTACTAGTCATACCCTCTGGATCTCTGGTGGGTAACCCTTTTCACTAAAAGGGGAGCACAGTACATTTAACCCATTTATTGTACTGACCAACATGGTAAAATCATTGCAGGAGACTAAAAGAATCGGATCAATAGTGATTATAGGAAACAATGAGGAGTTTTTTTTGTAGTGAATAAGATGGCAAATTGCTACTTATTGCTCACTGCTGCTTTAGGTTGTAAGCTTTCCAAATGAGGGCCTTGAATCCCATTGCATTCATTTGTTTGTATTCTATATTATGTTCAGTTTGTAATGTGTTTTTTAATTGTATCCATATTTTATCCATCCATATTTGCCCCTGTAAATAGCACTATATTAAATGTTGCCCTTAGTAATATTATTTTGGACATTTTATCTTTGCTTATTTCAACATTTCAGTTGCAAATATGGATGAATTAATTACAAATGAGAAATAACTTCAACCAATAAATATGTATTTTGGATTTCAAAACAATGATCAGTATTTTTTTAAGAATGATATAAATTTTCACCAAAAGTAGTCACTACTACTTACTCAGCAGTAACAAACACAAGGAAGAAGTTAGTAGACCCAAGTAAGGCATTTGGCCACTTGGTGATCTGTTGAATTTTACTTGCCTTCTCTAGTTTCTTTGGTCCTGAACATACAAGCCAAGTTTCCATGTTGTGATCCACATGCTGGGTGCAGGTTCTGGGTGTTTTGAGGGCCTACTGTTCTTGTATCTTCTTTAAGTTCCTAAAGATCTCTTTATATATGTGGGGACGCTGTATTAGTTTGAAGATCCAGGTATGTGGCATCTCTGATTTATTAATATTAAGTATTTTTTTGTTTAAATCTAGGTCTCATTTGTTCCCAGTTACACACTGTCTCTGTGAAAACATGGTGACACCTCTACATGTAAACACATTTTTTGCAATCCATAGACACCGTTGCTAACGCCTGGAAGGTATTGCCATGTTTAAAGAGACAATATAGCTGAAACCATTCCATCTTGCTTTTAAAAGACACTGATTTAAACATTGCTGTATTTTTTCCATGAGAGGTTTAGAAATATGACGCAGTAGTTTCTTGTCTATGACTTGTTGAATTAGGATGTGCAGTATACAGTGTTTGCTGTGTGTCCCATAATGTGTTTTATAATATGCAGAATGCAGTCTGATATCTCCATTGTTCTTCAATCATTAAAACTCATCCACCACTTAATCAACTGAAAATCAATAAAAACATAAATGCCAATATGAAATGCTACGCATTGACAATATTACACATTTGCACTATTAATAATAGTAATTTGAGTAAGCACAAAGTGTTAAATATGCAAGATGGCCAATTGATAATGCTTTCATATTGGCATTCATGTTTGTATTAATTTTCAATTATGGTGAAGTTCTTTTAATTGTATATGTTTGAATTATGCAATTTCACGGTGGAGGAGCCACATTCTCCAGCGCCTGCCTGTTGAGTGGATTTTTATGCCAAATGAAATATTTTTGGGCCTCTAATGGAATAAATAGTCGGTTCTGGCGTTCATATAGATTTTATTTATAATGTACAGCACAAAATAGAATGACCAGGAGATAATGTTAGACTATGCATTGCAGAATGTGTTGTATAATACTCAGAACAAAGTAGAGTGTACAGTATAGGATAGAATGTCAAGTTACAAATAATGTGTTTTATACAAAACAGCAGGGACTCACTGATTACCTGCACTATTTTTTAATACATACTTTTCCTGTTTTCTGCCTGCCACTGTTGCGGCAGCATCTCCTGCTGATTGGAATGTGTTTAAGCGGTGGAGCGTGCAGTGCTGAAGCGTGCTACAGTTTCTGCTGAACGGAGATCGGGGAACCATGGTACTGAATAGGGGCAATAAGTAGTGGGGTTATGGCTTATGGGTTTTATGGTTAGACTTTAGGGTTAGGATTTTGTGGTATTGTTAAGGTTATGTTATAAGGTTAGGGTTATATTTCAGGGATAGGTGTTGGGGGTAGGTGTTAGATTTATTTGTGTTTTTTAATGTATACTAGCAGCCACTCTGCACCGCTGACGTGTGCTGGAGTGCACAGGACGCTGCTGCTGCAGCCTGATGGCTTGCTGCGTTTACAAAATAGGAAAGATCCCTTTATTCTCTTAAAACTTTTTCATGTGCTCCTTTAAGTTGAAAAAAAACAACAATACTTTACCGTTGGTATCTGAACAAAATTAAAAGTAGCACTTGATGCCATGTTTGAATAACTTAGCGACAGCTTTAAAAATGCATTATTGTTGCTATGCATTTTTGAGGTATATACTTTGAAACCTCATATACTAAAAGGCATATTTAAGTTTCCTGCATTATGAATGCATCTGATAGAGGAGAATCCGTAGTGTATGAAAATGTGTGTTTGCATGAAAAAATACCAAAATAAACATTAACAAACACACCATGATGTTTGATAAATCTCTTGAGTTTGCAAGCAGTTACTTTTGTGAGTTAACTGCCCTGGATATCTCTGCTAAAATTGGCATAAAATTCATAAAACTTTTTAGCCAATAACAGGCAGCTAATACATTTTAATACATAAGAACAATTAGTGATGGTAGTTTGTGCAAATAATGTGTGAACCCCTGCAGAAGAAAACAAGATGAGCCAGACATTGGACTGTAGATCTCTGCATTAAGCTGCTGCTGGCTTGAAGTGTTAAAATCCATACTCAAATGCTGTGTTTCTATTGGTAGGTACACTGTGCCTATGTAAGCAGCTCTGTGGGTGTGGAAAACAAGTTTTATTTTTAAATCAAATAAATCTGTATGTGTATAGAATGATCACTTAGGGACACAGGTATGCCTTAAACCGACGAGTTTCTTTGCTCAAAAACAGACTAAAAACAAACTTCTATTTCATATATACACAACGCATGTCCTCATATGAGTTTGTTTAATGACATCTTTGTATCTTTTTACTGGAAATGCTTTGTTTATATGCATTTATCTCGACTATCTTAAAAAAATAATTTAAAAAAATGAACGCTTCACGTGTCATAATCATGTTGTTGAAAATAAAGGCTTGCGAGCGGGTCAGGAAAGGTTGCAGACCAATAAACATGTCTACTCATCTCTGTAGACATAGAAGAGATACAGTTAGACTTGTGTTGTGCCGATTGCTCGGATCATATCTTCCAAGTATTTTGCACATGTTATTATGAAAAATAGTAAGCGGAGGAAATGTTTGCTCAACATAAACACTCTCTTATTGTCTGAAAAGCTTTGATGGATTTACTAGGTAAGTTTATGTAATGTGCTTAAACCAAAGAGGACATTGTCTTGCTATTGTTGACTGCTGAGTGTTAATCTGTTGTGTTATGCATGCTAGGCTGATAATACTGTCAATAAATATGATCTGCTAATACAGTAGCATGCAATGTGTGTGTTTAACTATAAATAACCTACAATCTTTTATTAGGCCCATCGGTTTCAGTGACCCTTTTTGCTGTAGTCAGGGTTTATTGAAACGGGTCTATTGTTTATTCCATTGACCCTGCCAAATAAAAATACTTATAAATATTTTCTAAAGTAATTGCTTGTTGGAGAATAACATTATCAGCCTTATTAAGTTGCAATTCTGCAAATTCTAAAAAGCTCTATATAAGCATAAAGTGTATTTTTTTTTACAGAAGTTTTTAGTTTGTGAAGATCTTGCTTTTGGATAGAAGTTCTCTAACTAAAAACTTCTGTAAAAAAAATACACTTTGTGCTTATATAGAGCACTTTAGAATTTGCCGAATTGCAATTTAATAAGGCTGTTTATTATTATATTTGATACTTACATGTGGTCCAAAGTGAGAAAACCTGATACTTAAGTTATCTCATTCACTAAATAAACAAACCCCAATTCAAAAATAAAATAATTTTACTGTTATGGGTCACCACAACTTGGGAAATTTTATCAAGGGGTCACGGCACTAGAAAGTTTTAAAGGAATATTCCCTGCTTTTGATATGAAATGGTTGCTTATCTAGATATAATTTTATTACCAAGTGCTTAGAAGCTCTGTTTTTACTCACTGAATCCTTCCAAATAGTCCCAACAAAGGTCTACCACCTGTAACTCATGCACACAGTGTCTCTGTAGTTCTAGATGTACTAATCAATCACAGATTGTCTCTCAGCAGCATTTCAACAACATGCTATTGAGAAACAGTCTGTAAATAAATAGTACATCTAGTACCAATAGAAACACTGTGTGCATGGGTGGACATTTGCTTGGGCTATTTGGAAGGTTTCAGTGAGCAAATAAAGAGCTTTTAAGCACTTGTTAATAAAATTATGTTTAGATATGCAAACAAACACTTAGGTAGTTATTTTTATTATCAAAAAACAGGGAACCATTCCCATATCCCTCTAAACTCTGTGTCTCCATTCTCCAGTTCTCATAATGATGTTTCTGCATACCTGACTGTTTAAACCCAGAGTCTGCATGTTTAACTTCTTTTTCGTGATCTGTCGGTTCCAAGTTGTCCTGTCTGACTATTTCCCAAGTGTATTTAACCATTCTTAGTGGTATTCCATTCTTCAGGTCTATTTGATTATCCTCTGTGTGGTTTCTCATGTGTTTTTCTCCACGTTCAAGTATGCAAAATAGGGGTCCATAAACTCAATATTTGCACTAAATACATTTTTAATAATGTGTGCCTTGCATTTTAAAATGACCACAAATCCATTTTTATGTAAGAGTTGTAGATCATACCTGTTCCAAAAAACACATGAATGTCTTAAATATATATTAGTTATGTTCTTTCCACACCATTTGAAATCTGGAGACACGTCTGTGTAAATGCCTCAAGCTATTTACGCAAATAGCATTTACTTCATCAAAAAAGGCATCTACTCAACCCCTATTTTGAAGATTGGGCTACATTTTAAAAAATACTTAAATCGTGTAGATCTAATTAGAAATTATATCTGGTGCTTACATAGAAAAATAATTTAACGTTTGCTAAAATACATGAATAATAATAACATTTTTATTTGCATACTATATTTTACGAATTTGTATGTTGATCTCGCAAACATAAAAATACATTTTACACGTAGAATAGCAAATTCCTGACAAATGGCCACGATTTCCCAACTTTGCCTAAAAAAAAAGGTTGAATCTCCATATGTGATTGCAAACAATAGAATATTAAATTAAAATACATTTTAGTTCACATGCATATTTGATGTCCAGTAAATTACAGTGCTCTAAATTTAATAAAGTAACTATACGAATATTCCCCCTCATGGGCACTGAAAGGATAAATAAAGTAAGATTTGATTAATGTATTTTTATCATATAATACACATTTTAATATTATACAAAATACTACTCAGGACATGTTGGGTCCAGCACCATTTGCTGTCCAGAGGATCTTCTGGAAGAAAAGATAAACACCTATGTAGCCAACTTGCTTACACAAAAACTTCCACTGAGCCTCTTGCTGGTGATCCCAGAGGGTGCAGAGTTTAGTGAAAGTATTGTAAAAGATGGGTGGTCCTGTGGCTTGGACTCTGTGTACTTTCTTGTTTCCATCCATATGATGCAATGGTTTGTAACAGAAGTACAGTGAAGCCAGATGCCCCCTGAAGCATCTTAGAGAGAGAAACTGACAATGAGGCGAGATCGACAAATAAAACATCTCTGCCACTAGAAGTCTTTCATCCTAGGTTAGGATTTTAATTTTCATTAATAACAGTTGTAGAAAGGTTATTGACCAGCTATTGTGTGGGCAAAAGGACATGGCCATATGTTTTCCTTTGTTGCATTAGAAATAAGGTTTTTGATAAAGTCTCACAGTGTGTTGTCTTTTTTCAAATAAAAGTTGCAGAGCACAAAAACTTATTCAGAAGTTTAACTGCTCTTGGGGGCTTTCCCTCTGCCAGCCAATTAGATCTACAAGCTAAAGTATTCTCTCTGCATTTCCTGTTTCAATGAAATCTAAACAAGTTTTACTTATTATTTATTATGCAAAAAGAATACTTTTGTAATGTTAAAATTTTTATCTTTTCCATGTCCTTTTAAGAAATATTGTATTCAAACTATATGCTATAGAAAACATACCGTTGAGTATACTCTGGAATCCTTTTTTGATTGCTACCTTATTGTGGTAAAGGGCTTGTGTAAATTAAGCGTCAACTATACCATGTAAGGTTACTCAAGATGGGTAGGTCATAGCAGAGATGTCTGACAAATCACAGTCCACTGGAGATGGAATTGTAAACCCACTCCAGTATATTTGCTGAGATAACCTTAGGGATAAGCACAACCAGAGACATACAATTGTGCCTGGTGTGCTGTGGTCCATAGGGTCACTGAGAACAACAAAAAATACTCTGGAGGGCAGAGTTATCCATTATTAGGCACATAGCCACCTGGTCCCTGGCATCAAAATATGCAAGAACTGCAGATATCAACCATTTTAATATCTTACTCTTTTGTGACGTAATTCTTCATGCTTTTATATCCAAATGTATTGCAATTTGTAATCTTACACTCGGGTCAGGTATAACCGGTCCATTACAATTTTATTAATCAACCATCTCAGAAATCTCATCTATACTGAATTTTTAACAAGCCACAGGCAGTCAGGTAGAGTCAAGTTACTCATTAAACTGTGATAATCCAGATTGCTAATGTGATTGCACTCAAACCCTCATTAATAAGCTAGATTGCATTGTTTTAATATAGTAACGCACAAGAGGGGAAGCTTTCTTGGCAGCGAGTTCAGACCTCTTATACTCGTATATTATTCTACGGAGCAAATGCATTAAAGTATGTAGATATCATTTCAAGTTGAAGAGGAGGCTCTGTAGAATAACATGGACATGTTTACTTCATTTGCCAGAGAGCTCTCACCATAATAAATATAACCCATTGAGTATTTTATACCTCATTCCATTTATGTACTTTTGCTGGCAAAGCTTCAGACTCGATTACTTGACAATTTCTCACGAGAATTTCAAATAACATTCTTAATCCACTTGTTCACTTAGACAAATAACAAGAACTCATTTTTGTCAAAAAACTAAACTTTTGTTTTCAAAACAAACATTATTTATAAAAATGATGAAATGTTTTATAAGCAGATTCTAAGAAACAAATGTACTTGGTTAATAATTCAGTGAAAGGAAATTATTCACTTACCTTAACAAATATGTATTCGTAATGGCCAAATTCTGAAGCAACCTTTTTCTATTGAAAGCAGAGAAAATGGATGGTCATTCCGAGCTACTGCTCTATGTAAAGTCTGAACACTATACTGGCAACTTTCTGTTTAACTTTGATAATACAATTGAAAGATGGTGTACAAAGTGCAGAAATTGATTTACCTCAGGAGATCTGATTGTTCATGTTACAGGAAGAAGTGCTTGAGAAAGTTCAGTGTCTTGTTTAAATACAGTGTGAGATTGCTCATTAACTGTTCACAGACTGCAAATTGTGCTGAGACAAACTCATAACTCTGTTGAACTTTGAAGCCATTATAAAGGAGTTGTGGTGTTTGTTGTTTTACAAACCTGAGGCTTAGGAATGTGGCAGACACTGATTGTCTTCTACTAGCTAACTTAACCCTGTAATGTAGGATATTTACTAAAAGTGGTACAGGCTTAGAAAAATAGAAACATAGGTTTGACAGCAGGTAAAACCCAAAAGGCCTATCTAGTCTGCCCATTCTATCTATTAGAAATTGGCTGAATTAGGCTTCACGATGGATGGATGTTTTTTCCAGATATGCTTACATTTCTGTATTTGACACCTCCCCTTCCACTTGAAGACTTATCCACGTATCTACACTCCTTTTTGTACTTTGTAGTACTTTCATACCTACCCCTAATAAGTCTTTCAACATCAAATCATGAGCTCTTTTTCTGGAGGATACTTTTCTTGAACTTTAACAAGTCCTTTATACATTGAAGGTTTCCATCCTATCAACCCACTCCCTTCTATTCTCTCGGCTACAGGTATTAGTTTTGTTTTTTAAACTATGTACCATTTTACTGGCCCTCATTTGAATTATTTCTAAAGTGTTAATATCCTTTTGAATATATGAATACTTTAAATGAGACCTAGGTAGGCATCTATAGAGAGTCGTTAGTACCTCTCTTTGTTACTAGTTCCTCTTCCAATAAAACAACAAAGCATCCTGCTGACTTTCCTGTAGCTTTTTTTTACCTATTTTTAATGGATGATGTGTTTATAATGTGGACAGGTACAATGTGAAGAGTCTTTTATACTTCATTCCCTCCCCTTCCACCTCCAGTACCATTAATCCCACTTGTCTGCTACTCCATCTTGGTAAACAGGTAATTGGGATATACAAATATATATTTATAGAAATAAATAGTATACTAAATAATTAAATAATGCAGCTGGAAGCATATTTGTGTGCACGTACTTAGATAGACATATAGATCTAGATGCATTAAAGTCGCCTTTCTGAATTCTAGCAGATGCCTTGTTACTTCAGCACCATTGAAAGTATCTGTGTGAAATATAGTGAACATCTTTTGAGTGAGTATGTTTGGACCCTTGTGAATTCAATGTGAAATTAAAAGTGCAAGGAGAGTTTTACAGTTATGGTGTATTGAGGGATTCAAATTTAGAGTAAGATTGTAGAGTTACAGCTGTAATGGTGAGCCTTTTCAAAACTAGTCTTGCCAACCCAATCCCAGCCTTGGCTTCATGAATAGTATAAATAAATGTACATACACATAAATGTACATACACATAGAGTGGCACACATACTTTTAGTCTATGAGTGTCTTTTTGAGACTAAATGCCAAAGTCTTTAACAAAGATACCCGGAAACTTTGAGAGGTGCCTAACTTTATGTTGGGAGTGAGGGAAAGTCTTGTTTCCTGTATGGTAACTGAGAAATATGTCTTCTTTACGTGGTGGTATTAAAATAGAGAGAGAGAGTGGCCTGCTTTATTTTTTGAGGGGTGGTGGAAGAGTCTGCTATACATTCATCTAAGAATAGGGTTACACATTATTGGCAGCACCCTGGAACTGCCTAGTTACAGGAGCGTTTTGACCGGGCTGGGTGCTGGGTAGCTATTGGTCAAGTTAAAATTGTGGGTGGGGATTAGCAGGTTATATAAGGGGGGGATTTTCCCGCCTTGTGGCACTTAACTATTAATCAGAGAAGAGTTTCTCTCCCTCCCTCCATGTGTTATATATGTGTAATATGTTTATATTGTCACAGCTTGGCGGGGGTGCTGCATCACCTTAGGGCGGAGCTCATTAGCTGAGAAGGTATCCGGTCTGGGCCAATGCCAGAGGTCTCTTGGGCACGGGGTTCCATAGGGCCTCTGGCTGGGGTTGAGCTCTGTCCTGGGGAAGGTATGCAGCCCCAGGTTCAGGTCAGGTTATGGTACCTGTTATGTTATGTTAATAAAGCTGTGGCCTGTAATTATACCCATACATCAGTTGTTTGTGTGTTTATTGGGTTAACGGGGGTTAATGGTATAGGCGGACCAAGTCACACATGCGGAGGTCATGGTTATGTAGAACAAGTCTCCTAAGTTTCCTTGAGCTCAGAGTTAAATTACAGCATATGATTGATAATCAGGCAGGGGGTTCTAAGATGTTGCCTCTCATTGTACCTGGGTTATCCTTTGTCCATGTTTATAGTAATGGATGTGAAGTGCAGCTTCAAAAACCCAATGGTATCCTGATACATGTTATATGGACTCTAAGCTTATGGATATTGCTCTGAATCACAGTGTAGAAGAGTCAATGTAGAACAGTCAATACCAAGCGGAGAACCTAGACAAAAATTTTCATTTCATAGTTATTTTAAAGGATTCTCTATTAGTCTAATTACATTGTCTCCAGTTTAGCTGCAACATACAATATTGAGCTTATGGGGATAGGATCATAAAATCCAAACTTCCTCTAAATGCATATATTCTCTCTCTACTGCATTAATACATTTTAGCTTTTGTTCTTTGGAATTAGTATTTCGGGAGAAACCAAAGGAAAAAGCTATGTTTTTTTGTTGTTGCATCAACACAGTGTCTTGGCATTTGCAGGAAGCTAGTGATTTTCAGTACTTTCAGATAGTGTAGAAGCAAAAAAAAAAGTACTGTATACAGCAATAAGGGAGGGAAGCTGGAGAAGTAACTGGGCTATATACAAACACTTATAAAATGATGAAATGTGCATACATTTTAAAAATATTTTTGTTTCCCCATAGTCTTTAGGAATCTCTTTTACAATGCAGTTCAGCATTAATTAATTCCATGTCACTATAGCTGCTTTAATTCCAAATCTCTTTAGTTGCTTTAATGATTTGACTTTCTTCTATTTTGGAATTATATGGATGATAAAATACATTACAAAACATGCTTCTGATGCTGTAACAAAGTATAGTAAATATACACTCCTAGCACTAGCATGCTTGCACTGACTAAACTTATTAGTCAGAATTAACATCTCATTAAAATACATTACAGCTTATGAATGAAAATTGTTTTGCTGGGACCAAGACTCATAGAATCATTTTTTGATTGTCTGCCTAAAGCAGTGGTGGGCTACAGGTCGACTGGGGGCTGTATGTGACCATCAGTGGCTTCCCATGCTCCCTACAAGCTGTCCTTTGGAGTGGGAGAGCCTTCCCTCTTCAATTTTATCATGTCTCACTTCACCCTCCAAAGCACTCTGTTTATAACTACATTGCCCATTAATTCTCCTCAATCTCCCTTATGCGGCAGCAGTCCATTTTTTGCTTTGTGTACAAGGCAGATAGTCCTGTTGTCCATCATTTGAAGATGTGGATGCACATATCCTGCCCTTCCAGTGAAATCAGTTGTCCATAACTGTTTTAGAACAGTAACTTGTCTTATTTGGAGAGGAGGCCAATGAGCACTAAAAATGGTATAACATTACTTTTTTTCATTGGAGCCACAACATGATGGCTAACACCATGGAATAAAGTGAGACCAACGTTTAATGAGTTAAAAACAGAGATGAATGAGTATTCGATTAAAATGTATATGCTATGGGAATCAGAAATGCTCAGTTCCTCCAAAGGGGGACATCTTGAAGTCTTACTTGCTGTACCAGGGCTGCTTGTTCATTACCATTGGTATAGAGTCTTGAGCAAAAGTTAAAAGGACCACAGTGGTTATATATGAAAAATATAATATTTTGATGAACTACACTTGAAAATATTCAAAATGTTTCTAGAAGGAAAACATCCAGCCTCTAATATGTAAAGTACCCTTAGAAAGTTTGGGAGTTTTCAATCGTGTGTCCGTGTCTTGGAAACAAGCACTATGTACATTTGATTATAAGCTCAAAAACAGGGCCCTCCATTGTTTATAAGGTGTTAAGTTTGTTTTTTGCCATGTACTAAACCCCTGTACAGCGATACGGAATATGTTGCCGCGATATAAATAAAGATAATAATAATAAAGGTTTGTATGCAAACATTCTGCTATGGGATCTACCATTTTGGTTTCTTCTACCTGGGAGACTTTGATTTAACAGGAAGACTCTCTGTGCACAATGAGAATATAGCATATCCAATTAACAGAGCTTGCAGTAGCAGTAATGGAGTAATCATTAGTTTACAAGGATACACCGTCCTGAGAAAGTAATAGAATCAGCTGACAAAAAATGGATCCCTGTAGTAAAGAGCAATTTGATATAGAAGATAAAAATGCAAAGGCTTTGTTTGTTTATTTTTTTACTTTCTAAAAATATGTGTGAACACAGTGGTTCTTTCATTTGAAATCAATTGGCTTTATAGGACTTTGGCTTAACAAAGTATGAGCCCAATTCAATTGAGCAATCCTAAGTTACTGGAGCCTGTAAATAAGGCTGTAAGTTAATTTGCGTCTTTTTGCGGGCTCAAAATGGTTTACGGGTTACAGGCTTGAAAACTTTGCGTTGCTTAAACTCAGAATCTTTGATCTTTCCCGACCGCAAGACTTCCGAGCGCTAAAATCGCAAATCGGTATTCAATTGCTACAATTCCCCAAGCCCTCAAATGTTTTCACACCTGGAAACGGCAAATGTTGGAGAAAATCCTACGAGAGCTAGAGAGGACCCACAAGAGGGTTAAATACCTGATCGTAGCACTGTAAATGCAAATAAAAGATCACGACTGCCCTGTAAATAACGGGGAAAGCGATGATAGACATTAGAATGAATTGCACAACAGTCTCAAGCTCACAAATCGACAAAATAAAATCATATTTTTTGTGTCATTTCAGGGTTATATCAATCTTTGGAATCAATGAGTTAATACATATAAGGCCACCCATATGAACTAGATCAGTATTGGCATTCATTTGTATTACCGTATTGGTCCAAATATAAGCCGCACCTTTTTTCCGATTTTTGAGCTTGCGAGTTACGGGTGCGGTTTATTTTCGCAACCGTAAAAAAAATCATTGCCGATTTGCAAACTTTGCTTGTTACATGTGCGGCTTCTATTTGCGAATGCAAAATTACTGCTGATTTGTGCGATTGCGAGTTAAGGGTGCCGATTTTCATGCTTTAGACTGCGGTATTGAATAGCGATTTACGGTTTTAGTGATTCTAACATCCTGTAAAGCCTGTAACCTGCAAAAAAAAGCTACAGTGCTAATTAGAAAGCCTGTTTCTTGCAATGGCTGATCACTTTGACAGTCTTTTTCTCTCCAATTTTACCGGTGCGGCTTTTATTTGAGTACTATATTTTTTCTATTTTTTCCCCTTGAACTTTACAGGTGCGGCTTATATGTGGGTGCGGCTTATATTCGGACCAATACAGTATTTTGTATTTTGAGGGTTTGCGAGACCCATTGCATTTCGTACCCCCGAACCTAATTGATTGACATGTAACCTCCATGTTTTACTGCCGTAATAATAACAGTCTCATTTTCTATTGGATGTTTCAAAATGGGTGGTTACGGCCTTGCTTAATTGATCAGGTTCCCGCCCTGAACTGCTACGCACGAGTGCATGGCGTTCGGCCCGTAACTTGTGGGCTTTTTCAATTGAAAATCATCGTAATCAGAGACGAATAGGAGCCCGCAGCAGGCCAGCAGACATATGGCCTGTATCCCGTGAGATGCGGGCTTGCAATTGAATCAGGCTCTATGTAAGTGATGTAGTAGTGTGAACGTTATTGCAAAGAGTGTGCTGGACTTCTGCTTTACTACAACAGCAGTCAGTGGATCTAAAAAGTATTCACACCCTTATTGAAAGGTTTTTGTGATGTATAGATATCAAAATAAATTATGGCCATGGTACATCCAACACCTTTTATGCCTTTTCTTGATTTCTACATTTCTACAATAAGACCCCATAGGTGTTTTGTCAGCTCCATGTGAATCCAAACAGGATGCAACCATGAAAGTTTCTAGGATAAGTTATCAGAAAATTAATGGCAGGTCTGTGCTACTTACCTTTGGACATTCCTTTGAATGTGATTGACTTTCTCTGAACACAACTATAGACCCCATTATAAAAGAGTGTGTGTGCACACTTATGCACCTAGGTCCTCATTCAATTTCAATTTTGCCAATTGAAGAGGGCTCTATATAAGCACATAACATATTTTTTGACGGAAGTTTTTAGTTAGTGAAGACCTTGATTTTGGATAGAAGTTCAGTAACTAAAAAGTTCTGTATAAAAAATATGTTATGTGCTTATATAGAGCCCTATTCAATTGGCCAACTCGCAATTGAATGAGGCTCCTAGGGTGCTGCATGTTTTATAAGGGCGCGTGTAGAGTGTTTATATCCATTGTATAGTTAAAACATCTTTAAATAATCATGTTTTTAGTTCTAAATTGTTTTAGTAAGTTTTAATTAAAAGTATATAAAGTTGACACTTGGAGCTCTGCAGTTAGAAATGTATTTCGTAGTTCACTTGTGATATAGCTATGTAGGTGCTGCCTCCTTATGTACAACTACAGTACAAATACATTTTTGTGTGTCTTTATTTTTTAATATCCAGAATTCGATACAAATGCAGTTCTCAAATATTCAATAATCCTGCATTAAAAAGAGCATGGTTTCAACTTTACAAGCTTAATTTTGTTGAATGAAAATCCTTGATTGAATTACTTATTTGTCATTACCCAGAAGCATTGCAGTCTGAGAGTGGGGGTTTGCCTTCTACACAACATCATAATGCCCAAAATACCTCTGTACATGTACTGATTGCTTAGACAGTGTCATTATTTTGGACCTGTGAACTACCCATGTTGTAAATAAATATAACTATTTTTAAATGTATTTCATACAGAAAACACATTTAAAAAAAATAAATGTATATGTAAATGTTTAGGATTGTTCCCATAGTAAGTACAATGGACAAATGAATTGGGAATCTGTATAAATATGAAGCAAATGTGTTAGTGGCAACTGGTACTGCACAGAGAACATGAAGTAGAAATTAGTCACTAATAAAATTCCTATTTAATTATTTCAAATAGCAACATTCAATATTAAACTTACTTTCCTACATTAGCTTTTTAAAGGGACAGGGAACATAATTTTTGTTCTTGCATTTAAAGGCAAATCTACGTTTCCTGGATTCTGAATGCATCTGATAGAGGAGAATCAGAAGTTTCTGCATTGTTTTGTGTGAAAAAATACCAAAATAATCATTAACAAACTCATCCTGACGTTTGCTAAATCTATTGAATATGCAAGCAAATTTGTGAGTTGACACCCCTGAAAATCCCTGCTAAAATTAGCATAAAATTAATAATTTGTTTTTGCCAATCACAGGCAGCTATACATTTTAATACAATGTAACAATCAATTATGGCAGTTTGTGCAGGAAGGAATCATGGGACGTGTAGTCCCCCTGTAGGAGGAAGTAGGAGGAGTCAGACACTGATCTGTAGTTCTCTGCTAGCTTTAAGATTAGCAAAAATCCGTATTTGAATTCAGTGTTTCTATTGGTAGGTATCAAAATAATTCTGTATTTGTATAGTATGAATCAATATAATGTGTGTTTTTGATATAAGCAGCATGTGTTAGATTAGAAAAAGGTAAGAACAGGAAAACTTAGAATGTAAACAAATATAGCCTTTAATTTATTATATTTTTATATTCATTTATGCTGCTGTGACATATACCATTTTGTCTTGAGGAGAGCAACTTCCTGAAGTGGGAGAAGACTTTGCCATTGTGCAGTCAGACACTTCAGGTGTTTTCAATGTGGTAGTGCTCTCAACAGAACTATAGGGAAGAAAATTAGCTTTACAAGCACACACCCACCTGAGAAAATAACAGGGAGCAGCAGTCAAGAAAGCAAAATGGAAGCCTGCAGTAAAAAAGATTTGCATAGAAAATTAGCAAAATGTAACGGTTGTGTTTATTTTTTTCTTTTGCAAAAAACGTACCCATTATTTTGTTATTATTATTATTATTATTATTATCTTTATTTATATCGCGCCAACATATTCCGTAGCGGTGTACAGGGGTTGAGTACATAGCAGAAAACAAATTAAACACCTTGTAAAGAATGGAGGGCCCTGTTTTCGAGCATAAAATCAAATGTACATAGAGCTTGTTTCCAAGGCCTGACACAAGATTGAAAACTCGCAAACTTACAATCTAAGGGTTTAGGTGTGATACAAGAGGGTGACAAATACAATTGAAAGCAATTGGTTCAGTAAAGTGGAGGGGTCTGTGTGTTGTACTGTAGATTGTGGGTGTGAGTGTTATTAAGCTGTGGAATGTTCAGTTGTACATGTTAAGGCTGAAGATGATAAGATTTTTTAAACAGGTGTGTTTTTAATAATTTCTTAAAGGTTTTGAGGCAGGAAGATAATCTAATGGAGCGGGGCAAGGAGTTCCAAATGGATGGGGAAGCACGAGAAAAGTCTTGAAGACGGGAGTGAGAGGAGGTGATGAGAGAGGAGGAAAGAAGAAGGTCGTTAGCAGAACGAAGGGGCCGGTTGGGAGAGTATTTTGAAACAAGAGCAGAGATATAAGGGGGTGCACTGTTGTTGAGGGCTTTATGTGTTAGGGTCATGATTTTAAATTTGATTCGGGAAGCTATGGGAAGCCAGTGGAGTGATTGACAGAGAGGGGCTGCCGACACTGATCGTTTGGTATTGAAGATGAGTCTAGCGGAGGCGTTCATTATGGATTGGAGGGGAGACAGACGAGAGATGGGGAGGCCAGCAAGGAGGGAATTGCAGTAGTCGAGTCGAGAGATGATGAGAGAGTGAATTAGAATTTTAGCTGTGTCTTCTGTAAGATAATGACGAATTTTGGAGATGTTTTTTAGGTGAAACTGACATGATTTTGTTATTGCTTGGATGTGAGGAATAAAAGAGAGGGCGGGATCCAGTAGAACCCCAAGACAACGGGCCTGGGAGGTAGGGGCGATGATGGTGTTGTCAACAGTGAGAGATATTTGAGGTGTGGAAGCTGTAGTAGAGGGTGGAAAGATTAGAAGTTCAGTTTTAGACATGTTGAGTTTGAGTTGACGGGTGGACATCCAGGAGGATATGCTAGAGAGGCAGTTGGAAACTTGAGCTAAAAGAGAGGGGGATAGATCGGGTGCAGAGAGGTAGATTTGAGTATCATCTGCATAGAGATGATACTGAAATCCAAAGGATTTTATAAGGGTGCCAAGGGAGGAGGTGTAGATGGAGAAGAGGAGGGGGCCTAGGACAGAACCTTGGGGAACGCCAACAGACAGAGGGAGAGGTGAAGAAGAGGTGCCAGAGAAGGAGACACTAAATGTACGATCTTTAAGATAGGATGTGAACCATGAAAGAGCTGTGTCCTGGATGCCAAAAGAGCGGAGCGTTTGGATTAGAAGAGGGTGGTCAACTGTATCGAAGGCAGCAGAGAGATCCAGGAGAATTAGAATAGAGTAGTGACCCTTTGATTTGGCGGTTAGCAAGTCATTAGTGACTTTTGTAAGGGCTGTTTCTGTAGAGTGTTGGGACCGGAAGCCAGATTGGAAGGGGTCAAGTAGGGAATTGGAGGAAATAAATTGAGTGAGGCGATTGTAAACAAATTTTGTTTAATTAATAAAAAGACCATATAGAAAAAAATGACCACAGGGGTCCATTAATAAAATAAAATCTGCCTCTTTTTCCATCCGGTCCAAAAGGACACTGGAGTTAATGTTCAGCATCTTGGCATGCATGAAGGAACTCATGCAAACATTTAATAACAACTCAATACACATTTTATACTATTCATCTGTCCATTTTTCTACTACTATATGTTCACTATAACAGTGTATTCTAATACACCGAAAGCATATATTGATTTAATCTTTAATTTTTGCAAAATGCCTACATTCTGAAGTTATCTGCAATTCAGGCTGACTTGCAGAGAGCTTCTCAATTATACTAATAAATCTAAAAAAAAAAAAAAGTAAAGTGACAACTAATTGGTTTTATCTTAAAGGGACAGGGAACTCAATATTTTTTTTCATGCACATAAAAGAGCATGCTTTACATGTAACCAGAGTTGTATTTTGCATGAAAAAATATTAAGTAAAACCTGTTTTATACCTTACCACCGCATTAAAAAAGTAAAGAGCAACACTAGAAAGCTTCCCCAATTGGATGACTATTACCATTATTGATAGTCATACGAACTGCAATGTATTACTGAATGTCTGTTTTGACGCTTCCCTTTTTGTGATCTATTATATACATGCATAGTAGGTCCGGATAATATTGTTAGATTGATAGATCTTTGACAAACAAATGTATTATTTCTTGAATTTCAGTGGTCCTTTAAAGTATGCTCTTATCAGATGAGAAAGAAGGCTGTGATATATTTAACGAAAAAATAACTAAGGGCCCAATGTTATTTGGCCTGTGTAAACGGTGGTATAGCTGTAAATTGGCTGCGGGAGCTTTTTTTTCCCTATGTTACACTTTGACGTTAATCAAGATCACTCGCAATATTATGCCTCTTAGCCCTCATCTGTTAATACTTATTTTGCTGCAAGACATTTTAGTGTAGGGTGTACCCATTCCAATCGTTATGGATGAGAAAACTCTCTATGAGCCTATAGAAAATGAGAACCATAAGACGTTTAAATATAAATATATTAAATTTTGATTATTTTTATTATGACATTATTTATTTATTTATTTATTATGACATTAGATATGTAACAATTGTATTTATAGCTTCAATATATAAAAATGAATTAACCCCATAAGTACTGGATTGTGTGTTACTTGAGATGTTGTCTAATTAACGGACATAATAATACATTATCCTAATTTCTAATTACACATATGTTTATATCGGAGTGTTAATTGCCAAAGAATGTTAACATTTCCTCTTTTTTAAGTGAGTTTTGGTGCTATACTGTCACTTTAACTGCTGCTGAGGTTTTAAATGCCTTTGCGCATGGTCTTTGGTACCCGTAATATTTTCTCTCTTTTTTTCCAGCACTGCCTTGGCTTGTGGCTTGTGAGTGATCCGTAAAATCGTATTTTTATAGGGTTTTGGTGTCAAAGTCTTACAGAGTAACTCGTAATCATTTAACCCTTCAAAAATCATTGGGGATTTTTGCCTTGCTTTTCAGCTTTGTTGTGCAGCAGTCACTCTTAGCAGTTCTCTCGCAATGTTTTTGGGAAGGGGGAATAGCATAGCTAGGTACGATGTTCTGTGCTACTACGGCACTCGTAATTGCTATTACCGGGATTGTCATAGGACCCAAAGTCAATTAGCGTTGTTGCCAAAATTGTGAAGTTTTGGTGTAACTAACTGAACTTTCATTCAGTTTCAAATGCTCCTTTCCAAAAAGACAAATACTAATATCTTACAATAATTAAAAGTAATTAGGTTTTCTTTTCTTTTTTTTTGTTCATAAAATAATTTAGCCTGTTATAATTTCTTCTTCACGACTCCCATAGAAAAGTTTGCTAGGCTGGTTTTGCCTTTGCAAGTTTTCCAATGGAGCCCCGTATTCCATATCTCTTATGGACTCCAAAGGCCCTATCACTGCCCCAGAGGGCCCCCTAAATCCCTATGTATCCCATGTGGCCTTTAACATTCCCTATGGCACCCTAATCTACTACCATGGGGGTTCCTTTGGACCCCCATTGACCATTTTGCTTATATTTTAGTAATCTAAAATTACTTAAGAAAACCACAAAACACTACATTTAAAAAAAAAAAAAGAAAAATTATTAGTTAACTTATACAATACCATGTGTCCCTCTTGTGCCCTCTGTGTTCCCCTCTCTCTCTGTGTCTCTTCTCTCCTCTCCCTTCCCTGTGTCTCTTACAACCTCTCCCTTCCCTGTGTCTCTTCCCCCCTCCCTTATCCCCCTCCTCAACCTCCCTCCTCATCCTTAACCTCCCTCCTCATCCTCAACCTCCCTCCTCATCCTCAACCCCTCCTCCTCATCCTCAACCTCCCTCCTCAACCTCAACCTCCCTCCTCAACCCCCCCATCCTCATCCTCAACCCCCCTCCTCAACCTCAACCTCCCTCAACCCCAACCCACCTCCTCAACCCCCCTCAACCCCCCTCCTCCATCTAAACCCCCTAAATACCTCCCCCCTCTCCCCTCACTTACCTGCTTGTGCTCTGGCCTCCGCTCCTTGACCCAGCACCCGGTATATGCTAATGACGCGGTGCGCATTTGACGTCACATGCGCGCCGGCGCCGGGTCAAGGAGCGGAGGCCGGAGCACAAGCAGGTAAGTGAGGGGAGAGGGGGGAGGTATTTAGGGGAGGAGGGGGGTTGAGGGGGGTTTAGGTTGAGGAGGGGGGAGGGAAAGAGACACAGGGGGGTAGAGAGAAACGGGGGGGTTAGAGACACGGGGGGGTTAGAGACACACGGGGGGGTTAGAGAAACACGGGGGGGGGGGTAGTGTGGGGGGGGGTTGTAATGTATTTTTTTATTTTCTCTTATGTTCCTTTTTTTTATTTTTTGTGACTTAGGGTTTTTTTTTTCTGTAATGTACATTTTTTATTTTTGGTGATTTTAGGTTTTTTTATTTTATGTAATGTAGATTTTTTATTTTTGATGACTTTAGTTTTTTTGATTTCTGTAATTACAGTGGTGGGGAGGGGGTTATTAGGGAGTAGGTAGGTAGGTAGTGTAGGTGTTAATAGGTTAGTGTAGAGGGTGTTTAGTTGATATTTAATGTTTTATTGGGGGGTATAGTGCAGTGTAGTGTTTATACTTAGTGTCATGATGGTCCTTGAGAACCGTCATGGCACTTATGTGGTTAATGTTGGGTTGTAACAGGCCCATAATGGTCATAATATACCCTTATGGAACTGTTGGGGTTAAATAAAGGCTTATGAGGGTCTGGATAGACCCCCATAAGTGACTGGGTTAAAATGGTGTAGTGCTTACACTTTGGGTCATGAGGGTCCTGGATGACCCTCATGGCACTTATAGTGTTATTACATGCGTTCATCAGTGTGTTAGAGGGGTCTATATAGTTGAGGCACACCGTACACTCACATTGTGGGGCAAGCAGCATTTCAACACTTTCTTTTATTGACCGTCACTTTTTGACGGGCAAGTCGCTAGTAATAATATATAGCCTTTGGCATTATGTCTGTAAAAATGTTTATAACCAAATGAGATATGTGCAGGTCATCTTGCTATTTTGATGCATTTTTAATGAAGTTTAAATAAGTTATTTGTAATATGTGAAATTTCCTATATAGGAAGTTGTTATATATTTGTTTTTTATATGTCAGAAATTATTTGTTGCACATTGCATTGTTATACAATCCACGTCTGTGGTTTGGCTTATGCTCAGTATCACATCACGTGACTCTTATAATGTATTTGTATTGGATACCTAGACTTTTGTATGACTATAAAGAGCTAGTCTAGTATGTCTAGTATGTTTGTTTAAATTAGGCTTGATAACGGTCTACAATATACTGAAATAAAATAAAAGACCTTTCAACCATTCAGTGCTGGAACTGCTTTTTGATTATGTGTGTGTATATGTGTGTGTATATATATATATATATATATATATATATCATACATACATACAGTATTGCAGTATATAGTCATACTTTTTTTATTGGACAATATATTCAGAATTTATAATGACGAGCCTTCGAGAGATAACCTCTCTTTGTCAAGTCTGAAGCAATACTAATGGCATGCACCTAAATAAGGAAAATATATTTTTACAGATTGGAGTGGGGAACAGACAAATAACATAAATAATGTCCTGTGAGTCTGTAGATCAGGTTAGATAAGAACATAGCAGAGCCATAAATGTCCCCACAACTGAAAATTGGAAAAACACAATTTGAACATGGGATAAAATGCGAATGTCATAAAATATTTTGATAGTGAAACAAAAAAAAAACCGAGATCAATATTAAGTTCAGTATGCTTAGTATTTAAAAAATAATAACTTTTAATTCAAAAGTTTTCTGCTGTTGGATAGTGTTGGAAAGTCTTTGCAGATTCATCCAATGTAACAGCACCTCTCGCATACAGTACATTGTATTATGTAGAACACATTGGATGCTGAACAAGAATATGATCCTCTGATGTTATAGCTCTTGTTGTTATGTGTGTTATGTGACAATGCACTTTATAATTATACTGATGGGAGGAGTTCTACACAATATTCATGTGTATGGAGCAGAGAAAATAACAGGAGGAACTAGAGAAAGTAGGACGAGGGGTTCCCTCGGAGAGGCAATCTTTGTTTTCAAAGATTGCGAGATATGAGTTAAGTGTTGAATTTTTACTTAAAGTTCTCCCTGAGCTGTGGAATCTACCCTGTTTCATTCTCAGGGGCTTTGCTGTGGGAGTTCTGGAATGACTTCTGATTGGTCCTCATAAATTCTATGTTAGGAGTTCTAGAATACCCTTTGATTGTTACATTTAGGCTTCTTAGTCACAGCTCCACAGATGATCGTGTCCTGATCTTGCTAAGCGTAAACCAGAATATGAGCATCACTTTGTTGATCTCAAATCAACTGCTCAGTTTTGAAGGATGTGGGGACAGCTTGTTTGCGAACACCTCTCCAACATCAGGAGGCTAGGTAAATTATTTATTTTTCTGCAGTTATACATCTCAATTTTTGGTGGAGTAGCTTTTTACGATAGTTTGACCAATTGTCCCTTTCTTCAGTCCCCCAGTTGAGACCTTTATCCTTTATAACTTGGATAACATTAGTGCTGAGCATATGTTAGGATTTAAATTTTAACTGATATGTGCACCTTCTCCATTCCTTCCCTGTGCAATGTACATGCCCATATGAAAGCTTAGTGGACTCCATTGGGTAAACTATCAAGTGCACTATGGTCTTGGATTTGTTGTTTAAAAAGTACCTGTAGATACATAAAAAGGCACAAATAAATACACATGGAAATGTCCACAGTTGCATGTTATTAAACATTTTGAGTGGGTTTATTAGATAATTTAGCTTGAAAGCTGGATATTTTAAATATAAATGGCATAAAACGTGCCTCACTCTTTCCTGTTGATGTTATCTCATGTGATTAATTATCTATTATTGGGATGAGAAATAAGCTACAAAGGCATTCTCAGTTGGTATGGACTAGAATTCTTAAAAATAGTAACAGATACTTTTATTCTCCAACTGTGAGAGTTAATAACATGAGCTAAAGTCATTAGGAGAGAGGGAAGACTTTTTCATGCAAATTTTACATAAAGGATGTATGTGGTCTTAAAAGTAAAATATACTCCTCTGAAAAAACTTCACTTGAAAATAATAGGGAACATGTTTTAAGAGTTTAAAATAATATGGCTTCTAATTTATGCTGGGGAATTTGCCATTTTTGTTTCCACTGTCCCACTTCCTGAGATGGGAGTAGACTTTGAATGCAAAGAGCGCATTGTACACAACAGGAAAGTGATAATAACTATTGCTAGCAGCAGTATTTGCACTAATGCAGAGCTTCTTAGTATAAAAGGATATTGAGGCATTTCACTTTCATATGCAGGTTTCTTTTTGTTTACAGGCTCAGTAAACAAAAAGAAACCTGCATATGAAAGTGAAATTTGCAGACTGTTTATTTAATTGTCCACATTGCAATTACATGAGTTCATAATGGAGCCCATAACAGTTACTGATATTCAATTGGCTACTTTTAGCTACTCATGTTACAATTGCGAGCTACAGGCTCAAAAGCACTGCTGTTGTTAAAAACGTAACTCCGTCCTAACTCCTCCTTTGATCTTTCAAGCTCATAAATGTTACCAGTGCTAAAGCCGCATCATCCATATTCAATCACACCAATTCAACAAGGCCGCTATTGCCTTCAAACCCGTAAATGGCAAATGTGTCAAAAAATTATATGAGCACTAGATGGGACCCACAAGTGGGTTAAACACCTGTTTCTAACACTGCAAAAGTAAACAAACAAACACTACTGTACTTAAAAATACTGGGAACGCAATGGAAGGCATTAGACTTAATTTCACAACCGTCTAAAGCTCTTAAATCTGCAATATAAAATATTTTTTTTAAGTTTTATTTCTGCGTTCTATCGATCATGGGATTCAATGGGTTAATACATATATAATGGAACCTGCATGGACTAGAACAGTTAGTTTATTGATTTTTATTGATTTCTACATTTCTGTAGTTTAAACGCCATGTTTTACTGACGTCATGATGATGGTCTCATTTATTATTGTTACTGTCTAAAATGTAATTTACGGTCTTGGTCGTACTACTCAATTCCATCCGCGGCCTGGAAGGAGGTAGCAGCTGCAGTCACTGAGGTCAGTTTTGAGGATAGGATGAGATGTCTGTAAGGCATTGCTATGATGACAGCCAGGCCAATGTCAGGAGGATGACGGAAGAGGAGGCCAGAGCATCGAGCGCTCCAAATGGTGGCCCCAAAGTGGACTGTCCAGTATAAGGATTGGGAGAGGATACTAAATGAGATGATGTTCACAGGGATTGTCCCCAGAGCTCCAGGCTTGGTGACAACACTGGATCCAGCCCCCTTATCAGGTAAATATCACATACACCAGCATACCCACACATGTATACCAGTTGTACACCACATGCACAAAGATAATATCAATACAATGGAAATGCTGCACACCAACGAGAGTGAGATGTCAGCTTCTTGGATTTCACTATAGATGGATATAGTATCTATCCCTCCTCGAATCCAGGAACCTTAATATGTAATACTCTCATTTGTGGACAGCATCATATGTGTGACAAACATACCGGTTATATATAAAATTTGTAAACATCCAATTGAGACTCACTCTATTGGTGTGGCCACTGCATTGTATGCAGATACAGACTTTGTAGGGATGCCCACACAGCTATGCCCAGCCTGCAAGGACTTCCATCCCCACATCCACCACTAAAGGTCACTAATGGGGCTCCAGGCCAGCTTCTCCTACTACCAGACTTGGTGGGCCGCAGCTAAATGAGGCTCCTATAGGGAGGTGAGAAGGCACAACCAGCAGATAGAGTTTTACATGGTCAGGCTGCTCCAGGTGGTGCAGAAACAGAGAGCCCTCATGCCAGCTGAGCATTAACATTACCCAGCGTGCACTAGTTCCTAGCACTGCCTTCCTCACACACCCGCAGCCTGTCCCCTCCTCTGCTCTCTCCATGCCTCCGCCTCTTCTGGCATTGCTGCCTCATCAGGAGATGCCCCCCTTCAGCCCCTCCTCACCTAGGGACAAGGCATGGTGGCACGGGGTGGTGGGGACTCTGTGTTTAGGCAGAGGGAAAGATACAGGCTACTAGGATTTGACCTTCTCAACAGCACTATTTATGATTAAAATGTTAACATAATCTAGCCTGGTTAAAGAGTAGAGTATCATAGCCTATGTCATGGTGATATTTTATAACCATGTAGCTACCCCATCACATGGTTCATGATACTCTTCTCTATGCACTTGTAGGGTTATGTTTAACATTTCACCAATTGTGCTACCAAATAATTTGCATGACATATATACACAGTGGCTGTCAGATAACCATTCCATCAATGCCATCCCACCAGTAGAATTATCTCACACGCCATTAATTATTATACATCACGTTTGTTGTTAAGTTTAACTTCTACCAATGCAGATATGATGTGGAACTAGCAAACCGGACAATGGCATGTTAGTCAAATACAGCATTAATACATATGTTAGTCAACCATGTCATCCTCTCATCAATATGAGAACAGGTACATTTGTCTGATTTAAATAAAAGACATTATGACTGCTGATCTTTGTCTTCTCTCAGTATTAATGGGTTTGTGTTCATGCATCATGATAGCCTAACAATCAGTTATAATCTGATAACACCTGCATACAAGATGAATGTGATATCCTTGTGGATAAATAATATCATATGGAGATGGTAAAAGTACTCTCGGCCCACTGACTGTGGTCACAGCTAAAACCTTGTGAGATGTCATGTGTTGACGGCAAATGATTTCTCATGACAGATACAAAATTGTTAGCACAGCTTATGGATGAAGTTCAGGAAAGTTCCTTTATTTTTACAGCATTTAGCACTGTACTGTACATACAGTGTATTTAGTTAGATTTCTTTCTTTCCTCTGCCTTTTTTAGTTTATGACCATTTTTTTTTTAACATTTTTGATTTTCAGAACACACTTTGTGTGTATATTTGAATTGGATTACATAAACCAGGATTTTAAGCATCTGTGTAATGGAGCAGATGAATACATGAAGTATGCGCTATGCTCATTACTGATTACTTCTATTATATGGACGGTTGAATAATGAAAATCTTATTCATCTGATTATGGTTACTGTGGTGTAATGACCACATGTGACTCTAGTAGATGCTATGCATTATTATTATTATTATTATTAGTATACAGTATTACCTTTATCCCTGCAGGTTTTTCCCATTTTGCCAGCCTCATGTCCTCTCAGATTCGCCCCACTACATGCATGATATTAATGCAATTTTGGATATGTTTATAACAGTGCTTTGTGTCTATATTAAACAATGATAGTGTTATACTGTTATCAAGGTTTCGGCGTGTTTCTCATGGTTACTGATTTGAGACATCAACATACATAGCAATTACTTAACACTAATGTTTTAGGATATTGGTCATCATCCTGTATAGCCATCCAAACATATGGTTGCATGTTCCTAAACTTATATTAATTAGTAATTGATTTTGTTATGGTCAAATGTTTCCATGTTTTATGTTAAATCTGATGTTAGTATCATAAGTTTTAACATCAATTCAAATATTAGTGCACACAACACCTGAATTATGCATGAAGTGACGTGATGATAACATATTCTTTTTATTCCAAAACACTGTTATATAAATATTCCAGAACACTACAGTGACACAAATGTGGTTACACATTATTTTAATGTTATTACCACTATTTTCTAAAGCAGGCGTTAACAACATCATTAGTGATTTATGGGAGTTAATACTTTAATAAATATACATTGTGACACTGTTGTGGCTCACCATTCCACTCAAGGGTTGTTAACCATATGACCTGTATAATTCATAATTAATTGATGCATTAATAATATCAGTAATTTCACATGAATATTATTTGTACTTGTATTTGTTGCCACATGAACAACAGAAATGACTTGGGACAGGTGTACCCATGTTTCTTGTTGATTGAAGAAGTATTCCTGGTGCTCCAGGTTTCTCTCCACAGGCTCCTTTCATGTTTATAGGCCTTCCTGAACAGCTTCAGAACATTAGTGTAATCCCCCTTGCCATGATATGCCCTATATCTCAATTTCCCTGTGCCTATAACAACCTGTTCCTTACATGATCCATGTGAAAATCCAGTGCCTGGCCTGACCTATCTAGTGATATACATGTGGCATTTACCTTCCCCATTTATCCACCATCGTCAGCCAGTCCTCTGTTTAAGCCCTCCTGCTGCCCATGATGACTTATCTCAGCCCTAATGGTGTATGAGATCAAGGTTTTTTGTGTAGATGACATACCTTCCTATGGATATGCCGTAGATGATCTCTGCCGTAGATGATCTCTGTCTACTGTACTGTGCTGTGGTGAGGATCACAACTTTTTGTTGGGGTGTGTCTATCCCTTTCATAGTGCGGTTAGTTGAATAGTGATTTTCTGTAAAAGTAAGAAGCAGTCACTTGTAATATTTTAGCAATGAAAAGGTCAAATCAAAGCTTGACGTAATTTGCGGGTGAATAGATTAGCTAAGGATATTTACTTTGCACTTTTTGATGGTGTAACTTCCTGATATAGGTAATAGAAAAGGGCTCCAAAATGGAAGATCTTGTAGGAACATATTTACATATTAAAGGTAATATATTAGAGGTGTTTTTTTTTATATTTCATTCTTAAAACATTTAGCATATTTTCCAGTTGAGTTCTTTAAAACAGTAAATCTTTAAAGTACTGAGACTTCACCTTTATACATTATGGAAAGTAAAATTTGTTTTTGCACACTTTTTCTCAGTAGCATCAACCAATCTATGATCCTATTTTGACGTCATATGGAGTACTGATAATGAAATATAAAATCCATAAGGGTTATCTTGGTAAATGAGTTTATCTTAATCGATTTGTACGCAAATAGGATAGTAATTTTTTCTAGTTTTTTTTCACATTCCTATATCAAAGTGAACTTTGTGCATTCACAGGAAAGAGCTGCAAGCATGATATAATAAAAAACATGAATGAATGTCACATTGATCCGTGATCACGGTCATTCACATGGTCACTCGACCATTTCAGCAGTGGCCTTGGCTACTTCTCTGCAAGGTGGCATGTGCTTGTATTGCCCCACTGAGAAGTGGCAGCCACAGCTTTGCTCAGCTTTGTTCCCAGAGATGCTCCATCTTTCCTAAATCTCAGCATTCCATGTGCCTCAGTATTAACATGGATCAAACAGTGCAACTTGTTATGCAGACTTTTACTATGCCTTTTGCCATGGGAGTACCAGACCCAAAACTTGTTCATTGCTTTACTATTTCTGCTGGTACTTTCACTCATGTGGGAACCTGCAAGCAGGGGATTGGGTAGTCACAGCAGATATTGGCTGATTGGACTATCTTTCCTGGCTTTTGTATCTAATGGGCTGCCGCTTTGATCTGGATAACAACTTGTTTATCTTTAAGCCTGCTCTTATTATTGTTATTACTGTTATTTTCTTTTTACAACAATTTTGTGGCATTGATTTCTATAGCATTTTCCTTGCCCTCCTTAGCTTTTAGATCTAATGGACTGCTGCTTTGGACCTGACAGATCAGAGACATTATTAGCTGCAGCAGACACTTATTTTAAACTTACTCCTGTTTGCCTTTTCAGTGTGCTTTCTATTCTGATATTGCCATTGTACAAGAGTTCTGTAACCCTGTTTTCTGTAATATTTCACTTGTAACTATGGATCATTGCTGCTTCTTGGTGTAATTTATTAGTGTGAGTATTATTAACTCTTTATCTGAACTATATATATTATGTTATTGAGTACTGCATTTAAAATTGATATCACAACAAAATGAATATCTACATCATTGTATGACTTCTTTACTACTTTTCTCTGTGCTGCATTACCCAGGATTATCTCTCATTTGGAGAGGAAGGGATGGAGAAGGGTTTGTTTTACTAACAGGTTGAAAATTATGTTTTACAACACTGTGCTTATATGGACTTGGACTCTACAAGACCCTTCACCTCCTTATTGATTGACTTTTAGCAATGCTGCCTTGGGGCTGATGTAACAACCTCCATGCTTTTGTTAACCCCCAACTTTTCTGCAGTGTGGGTTATCTTCGGGCCCAAGATGACTCACTATCTGAGTACTTTAGGGAACTGAAATAGCTGTTTCTAATCCTTACATTTTTATTTATATAGAGGTGGTGCTGCTAGCTGAAAAATACTATAAGCTCCATAGTTAACTTTATCTGAATTGGCTAGCATCATAAATGTGGCTTTATAACCCTTTTAATATTTTATCTTCACTATGATCTGTTGCATCGCATTCTGATTAGAAACCAATCTAGGGCTACCTATAAGATGAACGGTTTCATATATATCCACTCACTCTATATTATAATATGTATTATTATTTTTCATTTTTTACCCCCAGTACCTGTATAATCTTCCTACCTGCACATCTTATTTTCACTTTGCTTCTCCCATTTTTCTTTTTCTCCTTTACCCCTATATAGTATATATTTTTTTAAAGCTCAGGAATTGGAACACACAGACTCTAATTGACATATTATTATATTCTGTTTGTATCACATATTATAATTGTCTAACTGCGATTCGTCGTCACACTTCAGACGAATCGCAGTTAGACAATTATAAACTGCTGCGCATTGCGCAGAGCGCGGCGCGAGCCGCGCATTGCGCAGAGCGCGGCGCGAGCCGCGCATGCGCAGAGCGCGGCGCGAGCCGCGCATGCGCAGAGCGCGGCGCGAGCCGCGCATGCGCAGAGCGCGGCGCGAGCCGCGCATGCGCAGAGCGCGGCGCGAGCCGCGCATGCGCAGAGCGCGGCGCGAGCCGCGCATGCGCAGAGCGCGGCGCGAGCCGCGCATGCGCAGAGCGCGGCGCGAGCCGCGCATGCGCAGAGCCGCGCATGCGCAGAGCGCGGCGCGAGTAGCGCATGCGCAGAGCGCGGCGCGAGCCGCGCTTGCGCGCAGCGCGGCACGAGAGCAGATAAAAGAGTGGGTAAGAGGGGGGGTAGAGGCACAGAGGGAGAGTGGGGAAGAGGGGAGGGAGAGTGGGGAAGAGGGGGGGAGAGGCGGGGAGAGGCACAGAGGGAGAGTGGGGAAGAGGGGGGGGAGAGGCACGGCACAGAGGGAGAGTGGGGAAGAGGCACAGAGGGAGAGTGGGGAAGAGGCACAGAGGGAGAGTGGGGAAGAGACACAGAGGGAGGGGGGAGAGACACAGAGGGATAGGTGGGAAAGAGACACACGGGAGGTAGAGGAGGGGAAAAAGACACACGGGAGGGAGAACAGGGGGAAGATACACATGGGAGGGAAATGGGGGGGGGGGGAGGGGAACAGACACAGGGGGAAGGGGGAAAGAGACACAGGCCAGGGGGGAACAGGCACAGAGGGAGAGGGGGAAGAGGCACAGAGGGAGAGGGGGGAAGAGACACAGGGGGGAGAGATACAGAGGGTGAGGGAGGAAGAGACACAGAGGGAAGGGGGGGAAGAGGTACAGAGAGAGGGGGAAAGAGGCACAGAGGGGGGGGGAACAGAAGAAGGGGTGAAGAGACACAGTGGCGAGACACACAGAGAGAGGCGGGGGAAGAGGCACAGAGGGAGAGGGTGGAAGACACAGAGTGGGGAGAGACACAGAGGGTGAGGGGGAAGAGACAGGGAGAAAGAGGCACAGAAAGAGGAGGGGGAAGAGACACAGGGGAGTGAGAGGAGGGGGAAGAGACACAGGGGAGAGAGTGCAGGGGGGAAGATACACAAGGGAGGGGAATGGAGACACAAGGAAGGCCGTAACAGACACAGGGGGAGGGGGAAAGAGACACAGGCCAGGGGGGAACAGACACAGGGGAGGGTTGGGGGAGACACAGGGGGGGGGGAAGAGATGCATAGGAGAGAGAAGGGGGAAAGAGACACAGGGGAGGGGTTTAGAGACACGGGAGGGAGAGGGAGGTAAAAACACAGGGGGGCAGGAGATACAAAGGAGGTAGACGAGGTGGAAGGAGACACAAGGGAGGGAGAGGAGGGGGGAAATAAGACACGAGGGAGGAAGTAGACAGAGGGAGAGACTCGCAATGAGCTCCAAAGGGGCTCATTGCAAGGCCTGTGATGAGCGCCAAAGGCGCTCATCACAAGGCCAGTAAAGTAGAGGGGGAGAGGCTTACATTGTGTGGCAAACAGCATTGCCAGGCTTCAGTTTTTATTGCCGTCATTTTTGACGGGCAAGTTGCTAGTACTATTATATAATGATTCTATTTTGCACTGCACCCAAAATGTAAGATTTTGTTTTACTATACCAGTAAAAAAAAAAACTGTTTTCCACACCCCCAGAGGCCCCTTTATGCTAGCCAATAGAAAAACTGCATTCAAGTAGTTTTTTTTAACCCTATATTAACCTTCCAGCCAACAGCAGAACAATCAAGAGCAGTACAGCCTGAAGCTGCCTTCTTGTGGTGGGAACAAAAAAAAAATACACATCCCATGATGCTTTGCTGCATACTGAATCCCCAGACATTTCAACAATGTTATAGCTGCCTCTGATTGGTCACAATAAATTATGGATTTTATGCTAATTTAGCTTGGATTTTCAGGGGAGTTCCTTCTCAAAATATCTGCCATAAAACTGAAAAAAAATGCTAACTTTAGGGTATGTTTATTAATGTTTATTTGGGGATTTTTTGTCACAACCTGTATGTTGAATGGGGTATAAGAGCCTATTTCCAAAATCTCTCCCCACAGGTGTGACCGGTGCGTTTTACCTCTGTACAGCAGGAAGAACTTTCAGCCCTTAGGTTAGACTGAGAGGTGTCTGTGGTCTTGTGTAGCATAAGGATCTTTCTAAGGTCTGAAAAGAACTTACTCCAGCAAACAAAATCCACAGTTTAATCATGTGAACCAGTATGACAACTTTATTACTGAAACCATCAGCCATATTTATACCACATTCTTAGCAACAACAGACCAATCAATTCAAATGTGCATCCATGGTTACACCCAGTCACCTTTTAACCTCAGGTCTCACCCCAGCCATAAATCACCTATTGTTTTCCCTTGGCACCTCTGCCTATTGTATATAATTGCCCCCTACCAAGAATACAGATAGACACCAGACTGAGGCTTGTTATACATAGAGAGAGATACTGGTGTCATGTGACTCCTAGGGGTCAATTATCTCCCTAATCTTGTTAATAAGGCACTAGTCCATTGCTATGAAATATTGGGCATATACAATATTTCCCTAGTGAGTGCTAGCCCCCCCAAAGCACAACGCAGACATACATCCCATCACTCCCATCATGGTCATATGCACACCCCAAGTATAAACATGGGTCCCACAGTATGGGCCCAGTGGCACCCAGGCAACTTTAAACAGGCATAACGAGGAATAACACATAAATCACAACATTCCCAATGTTAACCCATCTCAGTGGGCTCCGTTCCCCTGGCACAATAACCCTATCTTATAAGGCTGAGGGCATCAGTCTGTAAGGTATTGTACAGCTGGTGCCTTGGCATGCTTCCACCATGACAATTTTGTTTATTCAAAAAAAATGTTTGCATACACTATTGTTTCTCCTCTACCAGATTTATTCATAACACAGGCCAACACACATTTTGGTGCCTCAAATGTTAGACCTGTTTCTGGGTATTTTTTCCCCTACCAGCTCTAGTTTTTAAGATACAGAATATATGCCATATATTACTCTTCACTCTGCTCGCCTATAAAAAAAATCAGGATAATATAATGTTTTAATTAATATCTTATGAGCATGAATGACACATGAAAAAAAATTAAAAGAAAAGTATACCACATGAAAATCTACTTCTCATACCAAAAGCATAGATTTATGATACAAACTTTCCAGTCATTCAACACACAAGGAGCTTCTTTTGTAAGACTTCCAAGTGGGAACTGCCAGGACATTCCTGGATAAGATTCCAACAATAGTCTTCCATCATGTGTGCTTCCTATTTCCTTGGTATCTGGCTTCCATTGTTTTTATGTCTTGGTGAAATCTTTCACCTTACTCCTTGCTTAAGTCGACAAAGTTCTCTGGAAAGCAATCTAAGTTACTGTGCAAATTATGGACTTTAACACTCATGTTACAACCAAGCCTGTTAAATTAAAGAGCATATCCTCTACTAATTGTGTGTAATTGTCTGCCTTCTTGTTGCCAAAAAAGTGTTTCACAACAAGAACGAATGAAGACCAGGCACATGATTCGATTTCATTCATTAATGCTATGAAATGTGGGTCATTTATAAGTTGTCTGATCTTTGCACCATCAAAAATTTCTGCCTTACCTGGTAAGTCCACGTAATTTATGTGCTATGTATTCAATGCACGAACCAGGATTAAAAGCAAGGATACTTTATGTAGCCACTTTGTTGACCAAGAAGAAGATTAACCATCTTCAAGTCTACACAAATCACCCATTGATTTTCTTGGTAATTTATCTTTTCAAGACTGACGAGACGACCTTTTACTCTTCTTTCATCCTGGTGGAGTGACTGATTGGACTTTTTTAAAAGAAAACATTTCAAACTACGTTTTGAACTGTCGGTGAAAAGACGCCACTCACTTGGGTTATATTCTGAAAGACCAATTTTCTTCAGAAGGTTTCCGATGTCATTGCTGAATATTAAGTTGTTGTTTTCGGTAAATAATGGCAGCAAATAATCTTCTCGTCCTTCAATAAAATGTAATTTTTATTCCAGGCTGAAGTACATTGTTTTCCTTTTAAGTCTGGAGGCAAGCAATTCAGAAGACTCCTTGGAGAGATTGAAGTCCCTGATCAGATCACTTAATTCTGTTAAAAATGTTCACCATGTGAAGTTGTTTGGAAATCACTGTCACTGCCCCCACTGTCTTTACCTTGTGCTATATCAGACATGTAAGACTCATCCACTGAGTGCTGTAGTAGTTTATGCAAAGGTTGAACGGATTCAAGATCCGGGTGCGGTACAGGTCTCCTGGCTGAAGGTAGATCAGGGTAAGACCACTTGTCACGATTATTTTGATTGATGCCTATGATATGAACAAAACAAAAATAACAGTCATCAAAGTGTGTTTTTGGTTCCCTACAAACAATTGGTACTCCAAATTTCAGGCAACGTCTCTTTCAGTCTTGAAGTAGCCATAACCTCTACGGTGTTCGATCTGCAAAAATTAAATGATATGAGTGGGAATATACACACACCACCTATACTATCATAACTATTATACAGCTAAGTTACTTACCTTTTGCAATCCAATGTTTTGGATGCAAAATTACAGTTGTAAATATGCAAACACTCTCACTATATCTGCTAACTTGTACACAAAAACACAAACCAGGTAACAGAAGAACAAGTTGAAAAACGTATTAGAATTTAAATCTATGCACAACTGTTTTAAACAGATTAGGTTGAGAAACGTTTGAAGTACAAATTTATGTAGTGTACGCAAGACATGATTTACCATCTGATTTTTTTGCACATAATTATGTAATAAAACAGCGATTTTGTCATTTGAGCTTTACATTGTTATGCCAGTGTGCATTTATAGGAAAGGAAGTAGACAAATAGTTGTGAAACAAAGGTCCTTATACACAAAAAAATGTGGGTTATTTAAATAAATTTCCCATTCAAATAAGAAAGTTTGTTATAGCATCCCGATTCTGCAGAAGAGATCTTTTTAAAGAGCGGACTAACATTTTATATCTAAGAAACTAGAGCTGATGCACTGTATTAAGGTAATTATCATGTGCCTATTTTGAAGGACTCTGTAATGGGCAAAATGTTTTTAGAGGGTAGCAAAAAATACATCCATTACTTTATTAACTTTTTTATACAAGTATTCTTTACTATGGGCAACTAGATTTGACTCTGAGCTTGTTTCTAAATTGGATGGGGTCTTGTAGATTGACTGATACTTTCTTTTTTCTCATTGTAAGCACTGTCATGGAATGCGAACAACTAAATTCATGTCCCTTTCCACTTGCAGAAACAGATAAACATTAATGCAAAATGGCAGCTCCCACTAGAGCGTAGTTGCATAATAGTCAATAAATTAAAGACTTTATTTATGTTAATCACTTTTTAAAAACATGTTGACAATTTTCAAGTGTAGTTCTTTAAAAGAACGTATCTTAAATATTATGGGTCTACAGTGGTCATTTAATACCCTGGCACAACCATTACTTTTAATGATGGATAAACATATTCATATTTCTTATACAATGCTAACAGGAGACCATTCTTTTCTGAGGCTTTGCGTAAATGAAGCAAGTGCTTATTATCTAACAACAGTGTAAAATGTAGTCATGTCTGTTTTACTATAGACTGAAATATCAGACCTGTGAAGGTTAGTTAGTTCTATACATTTTGCATTGTCACTAGTCAATGATTATTTTAACCAGTAAGTGATCCTCGAAAATATACGTGCAGCGTGACGCTAGAGATACTTTAATTATGAATGAAATGCTTGGTTTGTGTGACCTCAAGCAGGCTGAGAGCAAAGGTTCATCTCAAAGACAATGCTGATTTGAAATGTGTAAGTCTGATACAGTGAAAGCTGCTTGGGTTTCTGACCTTAATCCGTTTACCATGCTATATAATGTACAGTGGTCTATTAGTTTATTGATGTGAACCTTTCATATTTGTGTTGGTTCTTCTTTTAAAGAACACTAAAACCTAGCCATATATTGTACACATGTCTCCCAACAAAATATTTCATGAGCTATACACTTATGCTATATACTTATTCTGGGCACAGATTGTTTGATTTGAAGGGAAGGTGACTTTATTATATGATCTGTTTGTTTAAGTTTTGTTGTTCCGTCTTTCAGTCGTGTCCAGCTCTTCATGACCTTATGGATCACAGCACACAATGTCTCAAGTTGTGCCTATCCATAAAGTTTTCTTGGCAAAAATATCGGAGTGGGTTGCCAGTTACTTCTCCAGTGGATTGAGATTTGTCTGACCTCTTTGCTATGACCTGCCTATCTCGGGTGACCCTACATGGTATAGCTCACAGCTTCTTTAAAGGAACACAGGCCCCTTCACCATTACAAGGTAGTGATCCAGAAGGGACAGTTAATTCAGTACAACTTGGAGCACACCATTGTATAGTACTAATGAAAATATGTTGAAATACTTTTTGAATTTTTGAAATAGGTGCCTTTTTCACAGAAAAAATCATAAATGAAGTGTCTGTCCACATGAGACTCTGGCAAGTCCCCCAGACAGAGTCACAGCAAGAGCTCTGTGCAGAGAGCAGTAGGAGAAAGAGGGTTAACCCTTCCCAAATTCATCTGTGAAGGGAAATTACTGCTGGAAACTCCTAAATATGTTACTTGTGGGTTAACTGATAGCTAATTACATTCCTGGATGCAGAGATAAACCATAAATCTTGTCTTCACCGGAGCTTGCACCGGCTGATGACTGCATGTGTTGTTAATCTTAGAACAGTCAGCAGTGTGTTTGTGAAAAGACTTCAGATTTTTTAGCTGTTATCAGTGTAATAAAAAAAAAAAAGCAATAGATATTTTTAACATAGAATCTTGTGCTCTTTCACACCATGAAGAGCACTTATAGTGAGGTAAATGGACTGTTAATTTAAATATATACTTTTGTGGGCCTTTTAGCAATGAACAATGACAATCCAATTCCCTGCTTATAAGAAAAAAATATTTTTGGAAACAAATGATCAAGCTGCCCTACTAACTGAATGTCTCAAATTTTTTGCTTTAGAAAATGTGCCTTTGCTTTGGATTTGAAACAGCGGTTTGTATCTATTGAAAGATTATCACTGTTAATTATCACTGTTATCTAATTAAATGTTTGGTCAGTAAACACACTGCAATAATCTTATTTTTCAACTTTATTACTGTATTTACAATACAATGTAAATCTATATCTATAAATGGAAATTGTAACAAGGTACCCTTTTCTGGACTGTAAATGGTAGAGACTTCTGGGCTCTTTTTATATATTTTATTGAGTAGTTACAAAAACACAAATTAAATAGCTTATAGTCAGAAAAATAAACATCTACGTAAACGGGCTTACTTATACTCTGGAACACCCTGACAAGGTTACGACTAGTCTCTTATATAGTGCCAGTCTGTGGCCTTTCCACGTCTTCACTTAAACAACCTTGGATGAAGCATAGGGCCCGCCCTTCTCTCCCATATGCTTCACCCCAGGGACCCTTTGATATTGCAATAGGAACACTGCAATTTAACAGGACAAGCACTCTTCCCTGGGGTATAATACTTTAAGTAAAAGGTTTCTGACCTTATGGTAAATGGAGTGTCCGTCTCCTCACTAGCTTCAGTCTGCCATGCAGCTTTCTCCAGTCAGGTAACTCAGCAGTGTCCCACAGGTACTTAATAAGGATTTATTTGCAGATCCAGCAAGACCTTTTACTTGCAGCTCCAGAAAACAGCACTCTAGCATTCAGTATTGCAGCTTCTCAAAAACAGCTCTCTCTGCTCAAGGTTTCTTCCAGGCTCCTTATCTCCTGTGAACTTATCTAGCCCCCTCTCTGCTCCCACAGCAGCCTTTTAAATCCTCCTGACTTAGATCAGGTGTACTGGCTTGATTAGGCCGCAGCTTACACGCTCTCCTTCTGTTCAAGCATGGATGTACAGCCCTACTCATTCTTCTGCTTATGTAGATCCCTTGCTGGATTCTAGTGCAGGTTATCTGTCCTTGCTGGACACCGTTACAAAATATTTAGATATATTGTATGAACTACATATTTGGGAATTTCCATATGATGTCCCACGTGTTACTACCCCGAGTTTTATTTCTGATAATATTAGGTTTGTAATGCAAGGAGACTCTCCATGGTACAGTGGGCCACCGAATACAGCTGGAGGGCTGCATCCGGAAATCTGGAAAGCAAAAGTAAACAATTAAACATTTTTCCTATTTTGAGGAAATGTATATTTCTTAACTTTTTAAAAGTTTTTGCAAATATTTTACAAGCTTTTGAAGTTGCTTCCTGGCACTGAAGACTAAATCCTGTTCTTTGATGCCCATAGATGTTTAACCTTGGATACCCATAGATGTTTGCTTTTTTGCTAAATGCACAATTTTATTTTTCCTTATGTTAAATCTATTCTAAGTAGCTTGCCATTCTTCTAGTTTATACTCTGCAGGGAAAGTATGCATTGGTCTGATGTAATTATATAGCTTAATATAGTGTCATCAGAAAAGATACAAACATTTTTCCCCAATCCTGCTTTCCAATTATTAATACATCTATTTAAAAAAGTGATCTAAATATTCAACCCTGTGTAACACCATTTAACTATTTATTTTGATTGCCACTTACAAAACATATTGTTATTGAGCTTAATAAAATGATGTACACAATCTGGAAATATTTATTGACACTGTTTGATTTGTGGAAATTGGGAGCAAAAACAACAGAATTTCTGAATTTGAAAATATATTCCCCTTAAAGGCATATCTAAGCTTCTTGGATCACGAGTACATCTAATAGAGGAGAATCAGTAGTGTATGCAAAAAAAAAATTTGCATGAAAAAATACCCCCAAAAATTTAACAAACTCACCCTGATGTTTGCTAAATCTCTTGAATTTGCAAGCAGCCATGAAAATCCCTCCTAAAATTAGCATAAAATGTATAATTTGTTTTGGCCAATCAAAGGCAGCTAATACATTTTAATACAATGTAACAATTGGTGATGGCAGTTTGTGCAGGAAGGAATCGTGGGATGTGTAGTCCCCATGGCAGAAGGAAGCAGGAGGAGCTAGATACTGATCTGTAGATCTCTGCATTGAGCTGCTGCTGGCTTGAAGGTCAGTAAAGAGTTAAAATCTGTATTTGAATGCAGTGTTTCTATTGGTAGGTACACTGTGCCTATGTAAGTAGCTCTTGGGGTGTTGAAAACAATGATTTTAAATAAAATAAATCTGTATGTGTATAGAATGACTCAATGTAATGTGTGTTTCTGATATAAGCAGCATGTGTTAGATTAGAAAAAACTTAGATACACCTTTAAGCATTATTTCATCAATATACCTTCATTCACCATGTTGTTTCCTCAGTGTAATGTAAAATAAAGGTTAAAGGGCCAGTGTAAGCTCTTTTTTTTAATCTTAAATCAAATTTTAGTGAACCATTAATTAGCTTTCAAAATAAATGTGTAAACAACAGAAAAGAAAAGCTTTTGCCCAAACATTTAATTTAAAAGTACATTTTACCTCATTGATGGCTGTTGCTGTACCCCACCCCACACTTCATCATTCTGAGCAAAATAAGACAAACCTTTAAATTGAGGTAAAATTCATTAGACAGGGTGGGTAACCTGGAGCATAGTCCCTGATTACTGTAACCAGTGATCCCTAGAAATATACGTACTATGTGACGACAAATGGTGAGTTGATGGTTAATCAGATGCAGGGTTTGTCTGAGCTCAAATAGTCTCTGAACATAGGTTAAAGGGACATTGAAGTCAACAAAACTGATGTGCACTTTCAGATAGAGGAATGAAAATCACATGGGCAACTGCATATTAATTACATTTCGACTGATTGACACATTGATTATATTTATATCATACAAGGAGAAGTTACAGTGGTTAAAGTCTTTGATATGGAAGGTTGTCACTTCAAATTTCAGCCTTCTTTTATATATCAACTAGCGATTTGCCCATCAAAAAATGACGGCAATAGAATTGTAAGGCACGTATTGCTGTTTGGCACACAAAGTAAGTGTTTTGGTTGTGTGAGTACCTTCGGAGCTCATTGCGAGCCTCTCGGTTGGTGTATTTTTGGTTGTCAGAGCCCCTTTGGCAGTCATTGCAAGGTCTGCGCTGATCGCCTTTTGACGCTCATTGCAAGCTTCTCCCCTGGTGTACTTTTTGCTCCTCTGAGCACCCTTGGCGCACCTTGTGAGTCGCGCGCTGAACGCCTTTGGTGTTTTTATTGCGATCCTGTCGCCGTTTTTTGTTTTCTGTATATGTATTTTTTAATGCTAATTAATTAATTAAATAATAAATTAATATACTTTACCTATTTGTAATGAATATATGCAGCAAGCAATATGCTGAAGAGCTAACAATCTGTTTTTATGTTCCTGCAGCATACAATGTACAGTCAGGTCCATAAATATTGGGACATCGACATAATTCTAATCTTTTTGGCTCTATACACCACCACAATGGATTTGAAATGAAACGAACAAGAAGTGCTTTAACTGCAGACTTTCAGCTTTAATTTGAGGATCTTTACATCCAAATCAGGTGAACGGTGTAGGAATTACAACAGTTTGTTTATGTGTCTCCCACTTTTTAAGGGACCAAAAGTAATGGGACAATTGACTGCTCAGCTGTTCCATGGCCAGGTGTGTGTTATTCCCTCATTATCCCATTTACAAAGAGCAGATACAAGCTCCAGTGTTCATTTCAAGTGTGCTATTTGCATTTGTTGCTGTTAACTCTCAATACTATCAGTGAAGCAAGCCATCATTAGGCTGAAAAAACAAAACAAACCCATCAGAGAGATAGCAAAAACACTAGGTGTGGCCAAATCAACTGTTTGGAACATACTTTAAAAGAAAGAACACACCTTTGAGCTCAGCAACACCAAAAGACCCGGAAGACCACGGAAAACAACTGTGGTGGATGACCGAAGAATTATTTCCCTGGTGAAGAAAACACCCTTCACAACAGTTGGCCAGATCAAGAACACTCACCAGGAGGTAGGTGTATGTGTGTCAAAGTCAACAATCAGGAGAAGACTTCACCAGAGTGAATACAGAGGGTTCACCACAAGATGTAAACCATTGGTGAGCCTCAAAAACAGGAAGGCCAGATTAGAGTTTGCCAAACACTTAAAAAAGCCTTCACAGTTCTGGAACAACATCCTATGGACAGATGAGACTAAGATCAACTTGTACCAGAGTGATGGGAAGAGAAGAGTATGGAGACGGAAAGGAACAAAACCATGATCCAAAGCAAAACCACCTCATCAGTGAAGCATGGTGGTGGTAGTGTCATGGCGTGGGCATTTATGGCTGCCAATGGAACTTGTTCTCTTGTATTTATTGATGATGTGACTGCTGACAAAAGCAGCAGGATGAATTCTGAAGTGTTTCGGGCAATATTATCTGCTCATATTCAGCCAAATGCTTCAGAACTCATTGGACGGTGCTTCACAGTGCAGATGGACAATGACCCGAAGCTTACTGCAAAAGCAACCAAAGAGTTTTTTAAGGGAAAGAAGTGGAATGTTATGCAATGGCCAAGTCAATCACCTGATCTGAATCCGATTGAACATGCATTTCACTTGCTGAAGACAAAACTGAAGGGAAAATGCCCCAAGAACAAGCAGGAACTGAAGACAGTTGCAATAGAGGTCTGGCAGAGCATCACCAGGGATGAAACCCAGCATCTGGTGATGTCTGTGCATTCCAGACTTCAGGCTGTAATTGACTGCAAAGGATTTGCAACCAAGTATTAAAAAGTGAAAGTTTGTTTTCTGACTGTTAATCTGTCCCATTACTTTTGGTCCCTTAAAAAGTGGGAGGCACATATACAAACTGTTGTAATTCCTATACCGTTCACCTGATTTGGATGTAAATACCCTCAAATTTAAGCTGAAAGTCTGCAGTTAAAGCACATCTTGTTCGTTTCATTTCAAATCCGTTGTGGTGGTGTATAGAGCCAAAAAGTTTAGAATTGTGTCGATGTCCCAATATTTATGGACCTGACTGTACATTTGCAGTGTTGTTGAGCTGTGGTGTCAGCAATGTGCGCAGTGTGTAGTGTAAATAGGCTGCGTGCGCGAGGGCAAACCGTTTGTTTAGCTGTGTAGTTCCGCATTTTGTAATGGTAATGTTATTATTTGCCAGTTAGTGTTGTAAAATGGTGCAGATTGTGTATGTGTTACGTGGGTGTGGATCATTTTGCGTCCTTCCTAATAGTGTATTTTATACTTCGTACGTTCCTGTGTAAAAGTCGTATGTGCCTGGCGGTGTTTTGCGTGCTTAGGGGTCGTGTAGCTTTGTTTTTTGTTTTTTTTTTGGCTGCCATTTTTCTCTTGCTTAGTGGATTTTCAAGTGGCGAAATTCTTGAAATTGGACTTAAATTTACCTCACTCCCAGATGTCCTGGATATCCCCCCTTGCTGTGTGTGATATTTTATTTTGTATTGTATGTTTTTCACTGTGCGTGGTTCAGCTGTTAAGTGCAAATTTTTTGCGGCTCGTATTTTCTTTGTAAGTGTTACGGGCCGTAATTTGTTTCAGGCGATTTGTTTCAAAGTGCTACGGGTTTTACACTGTGAATTGTGTATTTGAGTTTTTTGTTGATGTGTAGTCCCGCGGGTTTTAGTTATGATGCGCAAGTCGCCTACGGAGCTCATCTCCATCAGCGCAGTGAGCGCTTTTGGCGCTCCCTGCCTCAGTCCTACGGGGTTGTAGGGATGAGCGCCTATGGCGCTCATCTCCACCAGCGCAAGGAGCGCCTTCGGCACTCCTTGCCTGGCCGCAACCGTGTCCCTCGCTTTGCGAGGGTCGCAGTTGCTTCGGGCTCGCAAATCGTTACCAACAGATTTTGGCAAGCCTAGCTGCGGAGAACTATATATGTGATGTCTTATTTAGTTGAAAAAATTATTTTGAAAGAATTGCAAAACCCATGGGTGTCTCATATTCACCCTTTTACAGTCCATATCTGTTTTCTGTTTTATCATGTAACCTAAATTTAAAGAAATGTTATTTAAAAAAGGAATTGATGATATTTTATCTTACTTTTTAAATTGTCTGATTTCTCCTCAAGCAGAGCTGCTTTTCTCCTCCTCACAATGCTCTCCCTATGCCATACCACCATGGAGCATTGAAGCAGGCCCTACAATGCTGTCACTAGTCCCTTGTTGTCATGTCATTAGCCCTGCCCCCAATGTATATTAGTAACAGCTGTATTGTAACCTACATACAGCGTTCCCCAGAGCCCTGCCCCGTGACACTGCCTGAACCATAATAGCCCTACCCCCTTTACTAAGCATACTCCGTTTGAACCAGAGCCTGACTGGTTATACTTTTTATTTTAGTGCAGACCCCATGCAGAGCTGGCCACACACCCTGATATGCACAGGGAGGTGGGGATCAGCAGCTTTTGCTTGAGTGGGAAACTGACATATTAAAAAGTAAGAGATATTAACTTTTATTTATTTTAAACTGCATTCTGTTTTAATAATATATTCCCAGCAATCAAACAAATATATGAGCTTTACATGTAAATGCACTACAGTGGTCCTTTAATTAATTTATCTTCAGTGCGTTTTAATCTGCTATTTTATGATCAGATAACATCTTGTGACTTCATTGACCGTGGTGATGTGAAGTGGGTGGGTTATCCAGTGGTGGAATGGGTGTGCCCCTACCCTATGGTACGGCTGTGCCATAACAGTGGACCCTGAGAGCAGATTCAGGGTATGGGGTAAACTGTTGCTGGCCAGTTCCTCCCCTCATGTGTGGTAAACTCGTAACTGTTCCTAATAAATGCAGTGGGCTGTATATTAAATACAATCTTGTGTGATGACTGATTATTGGTGAATACCCCTTTGGGTTGTGCTTTTATTAGGTTAAGCTCTGGAGGCTGCCCAGGATTTCCATAACTGAGCAAGAGCAGCCTGTTGTTCAAATCCTGTATAACACCCCCCCCCCCCCCCCCCCATAGCTAGCCACATCATTTCCCCTCTTTACACTTGAGACAGAAGAAGCTTCACTCCCTCCCATGATGTTACAGTTTAAAATAAATAAGTACAAAAATTAAAAACACAGTTTTAAGAGTGAATGCCTTTTAAAACTCTCTTTTAGTGGCTGCAACGAGACATGCCTTTTGGGAATGCCCTGAAATTGCTCCTATATCTGAAGAAACATACCCACCTTAGAAAAACTGCGGGGAATTTGATATTCCCAGAAAACCACAAGAAGCATTACTAGGTCTTCCCATTCCAAAACTCCAGAAGGAATCACCATTCCTATCAAATCAGATTTTCTTAGCCTCCAGAAGTGACATAGCAAAAAATTGGAAAATTAATAATCCCACATTTGAAAAAGTTAAGAGGAAAATACAATACATATACACAAGAGTACAATTTCAGGGGAGCTAGATAAAAACATATAAACATGGGCATCCTGCTATGGCATACGGACTATAATATTAGGCTGGAACTGAAAAAAGAGAAAGATAAAAGTCATATCTGCATTATGGAGAGCGTGCACAAAATGTTGGAGAAGTTCAAGTGTATTTGCTTAGTACGGTATTTTAATTATGTTTCACTGGTTGACTTGTCTTTTATGCATAGGTGTTGTAATTATTTTATCAGTGCCTAGGTTGAGGAGACGCTGTGATGGTACGGCTGTGCCATAACAGTGGGCCCTGAGTGCAGGTTCAGGGCGAGAGGTATACTGTGGCTGGCCAAGGCACCACGTAACTGTTCCAAATGAACGATGCAGTCTGTTTAGCTCCAATCTTTTGTGATGACTGATCTAAGTGGATCAAGTTCCTGAAATGTCTTGTTGCACTGCTGTATTGTACAGCTACAGTTCAAAGTTAGACATTTTTAGTTTGATTTGATTGTTTAGAGAAATGTCTATACTTTTTATTGAGTGCTTAATTTTATGAACACATTTAAATTAAAAGTAATTTTTTAATCAGCAAAGCTTTTTCTATTATTGATGTCGGTGGACACTAACCAGATATTTTTATTGTGCTCACTGAAACAACTAATTTTGGTAATGGGGGAAAAACTTTTTAGGAAGTTTAAAAAATAAGATAAAAACAATATTAAATTGTATTACCTATGTATACAACTGTATGCTGTCCTGGACATCGCTATACTTCTCTTCTAATATGTGCCTCTGTCTGTAAGTAGTGTATATGTGGAGGATGAGATTAGTTTATTGTCAATCTATTCATTTCTTTTTGTACTTTTATAACAGCCAATTGATTTTGCTTGTCTTTATTTCAAGCAAGGAAGGAGCCTTGAAATATTAGGAAGTCTTTACGAGACAATAATTATTATGATGACCTTGCCTGCCTATAGTGCATAGAACATTGAAAATATGGGATGCTGTTATCCCAAAATGAAGTTGTTGCTCAAGTTATTCTTAAATAACATGGAAACTGGCAATCATACTAGCAATTTTTCTAAAGTAAATAATTCCTGAGGGATACACCATTGCATTATTAATCAAATGACCAGCTACTGAATGCTAATTAGCTGTTTTGGCATGTTAATTAGTAACAGCCTGTTTCTCTATGTCTATGGTGACATAAACAGTGTGCTCTAATATTATAATGTGGTTAGATTCATTCCTCCACAACTATCAAACACTCTGAGCTACAAATTATCATAAGGAACCTAAAAATTATGTTGAATATATCAGTAATATTTTTCAGTTGGCTAATATGTATTTTTACGCTTCCAAGTTGTTGATAGGGTGATGTTGTCTCTTTAATATTCATTTGAATATATACACTTTCAGTTAACTTGCAGGAATGAATGGTGATTTCTAATAAAAATCGCTATTACTTTCAATTGAGCTTTTGACCATATTCAGCTATCACAGCATCTTCAGAGGATATAGCATATTCGCCTCAGAGCAAAAGTAATTAATGATGTATTTAAAGGAAGAAATGTGCCATCAGGAATGAAGCCACTATTTTATTATATTTTTGAAAATGTGTGACACTGTGCAATTATCGCTCTTCTTTGAAGCGCCAAACTTAATTTTCACTGCAAATACTGACTGTTTTATCAGTGATATCCCAGTACAGGAAATGAAATGTAATGTCTTTATCAGTGCAACACACAAATAGGTTTCGCAGTATAGTTCCTCCATTTTTCTAGATCTGCCAATCTGATTCAGTTTGTTTTATGTGTCATATTTGTTTCTGTATAGAATCCTAATACAATTGTATAAATGTATTAACTATACCGTGAAATTATTCTGAACTGTGGACAGACATTTTTATTGCACTTGTCGAGACAATTTACTAATGGATTTTGTAAATACACATGTTCCTGAAGTTTTTTATTAACAGCCCTATTAAATTCCAGCCTCGTAGATACAAGGTTTGTACTTAAGCCCTACGTGCTTCAAATTCTGAAAAGTTACAACGCTTTTAAATTAGCCCTGCTGCGAGCAACATAGCAACATGTCAACATGTAGAAACTGTGCATGAGGAGTGACAGTCTGTGAGATGACCTCGCAGGCTTCCCCACCACATTACTTGCCGCCGGGGGTCCTGAACGGGACCTCCGTGGCAGTCCTACATACAAGCCCTGCCTGCCAAGTACCCCCCCCCGGCACCTAAAATTAACCCCTGCACCCCCTCCCACACACATATTAACCCCTTGCAGCGGGGGTCCCTAATCAGCATAGATTAGGCCCCTGCTGCATTTAAAAAATTCTAATTCCCCCGACCCGGCTCCTTAAAGGGCCCGCGGCACACCATTATCCAATCGCGGCCGCTGCACCTAAAATTAGTTAGTAGTAGTGTCTGCAAACATTTTTTGCATGAAAAAAAATCCCAAAATAAACATTTAAATACTTACATTGAAGTCAGCAAAATCTTTTGTAATTTCTGACAGTTCAACATTAGGTTTAACACCCTCCAAACCCAGGCTAAATTAGCATAAAATAAAAAAATTAAAATTTGGGCCAGTCAGGTTAGCTGAAACTTTTGCATTAACTCCGGGTTCTGCTGAAAAGCAGCCTGGCATATTTAGTGTAAACCCCCCTCCTCATTCTAAACCCCCCTCCGCATTCTAACCCCCCCTCCTCAACCTAAACCCCCCAAAATACCTCCCCCTCACTTACCTGCTTCGGCTCCGGCCTCCGCTCCTTGTCCCGGCGCGCATGTGACGTCGCATGCGCGCCGGGTCAAGGAGCGGAGCGGAGGCCGGAGCAGAAGCAGGTAAGTGAGGGGAAGGTATTTAGGGAGGTTTAGGTTAAGGAGGGTGGTTTAGGTCGAGGAGGGGGGTTAGAATGAGGAGGGAGGTTGAGGAGGGGAGGTTGAGGTTGAGGAGGGGAGGTTGAGGTTGAGGAGGAAGGGTTGAGGTTGAGGATAGGGGGGTTGAGGTTGAGGATAGGGGGGTTGAGGTTGAGGAGGGGGGGGGTTGAGGTTGAGGAGGGGGGTTGAGGAGGGGGTTGAGGATAGGGGGTTTGAGGAAGGAGGATGAGGATGGGGGGGTTGAGGAGGGAGGTTAAGGAGGGGGTTGAGGAGTTAGGATGAGGAGGGAGGTTGAGGATGAGGAGGGGGTTTGAGGATGAGGAGGGAGGTTGAAGAGGGGGGTTGAGGAAGGAGGATGATGATGGGGTGGAGGCGGGGGTTGAGGATGGGGGGTTTGAGGAGGGGGTTGAGGAGAAGGATGAGGAGGGAGGTTGAGGAGGGGGTTGAGGATGAGGAGGGAGGTTGAGGTTGAGGATTTTGCTTTAAAGTCCTTTATTTGAATTTTTTTTTCCCCTTGAAATTTCCTTCTTAAAATGAGGTGCGTGTTATATGCCGATAAATACGGTATTAATACAAATAAAATGTTTTATGCGATGTGCTGCATACATATAAGCTGCATTTTGCCTGAGGATTGCAGAAATGTATTAATCCATGAAACTTTCACATCCCTTTAAGAATCTGCTTCTGACGAAAAGCTCCATTGTGATCATGATTCTCATTAGGTGCTAGCCTACAGCATTACTGCCATCATGTACATGCCTATTTTTAATTAAATAAAGACGATTTGACTTGCAATCATTTTTTTCTGGAGGTCTATTCTCTTGTATCTCAATTAACTCACTGGAGGAAGATCCTGCTTTATTTGTTTAGTTCTTTGTCGACAGTCAGGAGAGGACTTGTAGACTGAAATGATTTACATTAATCCATTTGAAAGCAGTCCCATCTGCAACACGTTGACACTTGCATTCAGTAAAAATGACAGAGGATCCCTCAACATCACACAGTTGTTAAAGGGCCACTGTAATGTTCCAGGGACTATTAAAGAGTATATTAAATAGACAATAAATGGTAGAATTGCTTTACTGTCAGCAGCATTTGTCCAGTCTATTACTTAAAAAAGAGCATACTTTACATATATGAATGCTGTTGACCTTTAAACAACTACTTTTATGAAAAAACATAACTTGAGTGTGAATAAAAGTATAATTAGGTTTGAAAATGTCATAAATGTAGTTTTTATTAAAAATGTGATGCCTCTGCTGGTACCTGGAGGCTTCCATTATAGAAGGCTTTGTATATAAGAGTTGCCTTTACATTTCATTGGATGAGCAGGGCTTGTAATTATACTTGCAACAGTCTACATATGAGCATATGCAGGAGTAGGGGGTGGCATCAAATACTATAATATCACCAATGCCCATCTCTTCCTCCACTGAAAGATAAGCACATGGTCTCAGGCTCCAAGCTATCAAAAAGTAGTGACACTGTAGAGATAAAGGAACATTCCTTTAAAGGTATATCAAGTTTCCTGGGTTTCAAATGTTTAGTAAGAAACAGGCAGTGATTATCAGAAAAAAATGTGTTCTATAGAACATGTCACTGTACTTACAAAGTTAAATGCAGGAAAGAAAAATGCAGCTTTGCACACCCACAGAGAGCTTACATAACCAAGTACACAGAGGAAAGGCAGCCAGATGCAGAGTTTTACCAGCTGCAGGGTGGAATCACATAGTTGGGCGGGTTCTGAGTTTACAGCTGAATCGGAGTAAAAGGAGAGAGAGAGACTACATATCCTAGGCTGCTTTGTAACACAGGAACCCCAGAGTTTGATACAAATGTTTCAGCTAACCTCTGCTTTCACCTGATTGGCCAAAACAAATTGTGAATTTTATGCTAATCTCAGCAGGGATTTCCAGGGGTGTCAGCTAACAAACGCTGCTGTTTGCAAACTGAAAAGATTTAGAAAACATCAGGGCGAGTTTGTAAATGCTTAGCTTGGTATTTTTTCATGCAAAAATTGTTTTCATACACTACTGATTCTGTTCTATGAGATGCATTCATAATCTTGGAAACTTAGGTATGGCTTTAATATAGCCAGAGTATGTAAAAATAAAGATTGTCTCTAAAAATGATTTTATGCTGCCAAGGTGGTATATACTTTACATATGTGAACTTATTACTTAATTACGGTGGTCCTTTATGTAGTTTCAGCTTCCAGGCTGAGGTATGTTTATATTTCAAAAAAACTAAGTCAGAGGTGCTCATCATAGAGCAAACTAACCTTAATAGGTTAGTTCTATGGCCATGATAAGCCACTCTGAGATCAACCTCTTTTAGCTCACTTGTGCACTTCACAGGGAGAAATATCATGTAGTATATCGGTCTGGTGACACTCAAAAGAGTGACCCAGCCCCAAAATACCAGGCAATTCTACCCTGTACAGGAGAAACAGCAAATCCCAGACACGTTTTGGCCTTAATGGGCCTTGTCAGTGAGGTGCAGCTGAACTCCCTAAGTCACAGTGAGCAAGGGGTCCACGTCTGAAGTCCCCTATCACCCTTAAAGGAGACTAAACCCTAAGGGTATATATTTCAAACACATTCTTCGGTTTTGGTAGTCCAGGGGACATGGGAACTGTTTGGCTAATTTTGAAGCTGGCAGAATGATCAGTGATTTTTTGCTTCAGTTCTTCCAGAGAGGTTAAGTAGAATACAAATAAACATATATATATATATATATATATATATATATATATATATATATATATATATATATATATATATATATATATGTGTGTGTGTATATATATATATATATATATATATATATATATATATATATATATATATATATATATATATATATATATATATATATATATATAAATTAAAATGAAATTACTTGCAAGTTATTATTTTTTTTTAAATAATGTATGATATACTTTCAGTTTATGCCATATTTAATGTCAGCATCTTGATTGTGGTTGTTTCATGTGCTGCATATTTGTTATGAACTACTGGTGTGCTATTGTAATGCTTATTTGAAATGAAAACGATATGTGGTAATACTGTTCTTTGTTTATTATTTATTAAGTGCAAACAGGGGCTAATGATTTGCTGTCGTAGCATCATACTGAACAGAGGATGCCAGGGTTGATGTGTGGGAGAGAGATTATTTTGGATAATACTCAGTAGTAAAGGGGAACAGAAGGCTTGGGGAAATAGTGAGAAAGAAAGAGTTAATGAAGAAAAAAAGAAGGAAAGGCCTATAATGAGAAATGGGGGTTGAGGAAGGAAGACATGAGGTATATGTCTGAGAGGGATACACTTCAATATCCTCCCCAGACACCACAGCAAGTCAGGAAGGCTCTGTGCAGCTTTGTTGGCCCTCCCCATTAGTTAATTAGGGACTTCCCATCTGGCACATAGGTCAATCCTTATAGCTCCTAGCAAGCCCTGGTGTAGAACTTGTGCCTTGAAATCTAGGTTTATAACTGGATTTTCTTTTCTCATAGATCCAAACAATTTCTTGTCAATAATAGTCTCTTTCACCACCAGTGAGGCTCGTCAATCGATAAACAAGTCTTTTGAAATCCAGGGCAATCAAAGATGGTCACATCAAAAAGGACAGATATGTTAAATTTCATGAACACACATGGGAGACACATGCATTGAGTAACGTTTTTCATAAAATTATTGTGGGGACTGTCATTCAAGACAAAGTACAGTCTGTGACAAATAAAGGGCCTGATTCAATTAAGCAATCGTAAGTTACCAGAGCCCTTAAGTGAGGACGTAAGTTGATTTGCTATTCATTTGGCGTCTTTTTGCAGGCTCAGGGCGGTTTACGGGTTACGAGCTTGAAAACTTTGCGATGGTTAAACCCGGAACTTACAGCCTTCCGAAGCCTTTAATCTTTCCCGTCCGCAAGAGTTCTGATCGCTAAAATCACAAAACGCTTTTGAATTGCTACAATTCCCCAAGGCCGCAAATGTTTCCACATTCGTAAACGGAAAGCGTTAGAGAAAATCATACGAGTACTAGAGAGGACCCGCAAGGGGGTTTAACCCTTGTCCGCAGCACTGTAAATGCAAATAAAAAATCAATAATGCACTGTAAATAACGGAGAAAGCGATGAAAGACATTATGACGTTTTTAAATGGGAGGTTACGGGCTTGCTTAATTGATCATATTCCCGCCCTGAACTGCTACGAACCAGTGCATGGTTTACAGAGTCGGATTTCGGCCTGTAACTTGCGGGCTCCTTCAATTGAATAGCACCGGAATTGGAGATGAACGGGAGCCCGCAGTACGCCCGCAGACATACGGCCTGTATCCCGCGAGATGTGGGCTTGCAATTGAATCAGACTCATATTTTACATGTGTCTGTCAGCATTTTCTATTTTTTTCTTACTAGGTTTAAGCAAATGCTTTTGCTATATTTCAGCTGACCTGAACATTTTTTTGCATGCATTTCAACCACCAAATGCCCATATATTATATTTGTCTGAAATACAAAATAACTTTGTTTTGCAGAGAGCAGACATGTGGTGGTAAGCCTGCAAGCACAAGTTTTAGTTAACACTAAAAATAGAAAAGGTAGTTATTAAGCTTAATCCACACTCTGTATTTCAACACAATTTGCTTGTGTTAAGCAAATACAATATTAATGTATTGTGTATTAATTATTAAATCAAAATATTGATTACATCAAATTATATTGATTCTAACATACTGTATACTGTAATTGTATCCATTTTGCTATTCTGGTAATAAGAGTTAGCTCTTGGATTCATAGTTATTTAATATTTTCAAAATACAGGGTCTCTTATTGGTTTGGGGGTTTTTCTTAGATGTGCTCTAGTAAAGTATCTAAAACCTAGTCAGTGAGGTTCATTTAATCTTCATAGACACAGAGAACATGGATCCATGTTTGGAATCCTGTAGATTCATAAGGTACTACAAACTTATTCATCTACATAAGCAAATATCAGAAGTCGTAGATGTTTGGCCCACACTGAGACATTGGCTGCTCCTTACTGGTAAGGCCTAAGTACTCTGAAACATACAAATCTAGCTGGTCTCCTGTTCTCCAGAGGATAACTACTGAGTGCTTAATGGCAGCATAATTATTTTAGATAGGACTAGACTGATATGTGTGTGTTTGTGTGATTCAGTAATGTCAGACTCCCTGTAACCTCATAAAAAAAACAGTTGATAGTTCCTTCTCCATTGGGCCGTACCATATAGCTCCTGGTATTCCTAGGTGGTCTCCCATTCAAGTACTGAACAGGCCCAATACTGCAAGGCGTCAGGGTGGTATACTTCAGGTTAATTTAAAAAAATTGCATGGCACAGACAAGCTACATTTGATTGCTTTCTGAAGACTAACCACAATATCAAACTTGTTGGTCCACACTCATATTGAACATTGTGGTATTAGCTTATCACTCTCTTTTGTCTGATTAATAACATAATCAGGTAGGGAAAAAGTAAAAAAACAACTAATTATTAATTAGGATTTTTTGTTATGGCTCTACTGCTCAGCTGGAGGTATACATGAAAACATGTCAGATCGTGTCATAGTGGAGTTTACATTTCTGGAGAGCAGGGCTTGTATGTTGCCTAGTTTTCGGTATGTACGGTGAAGGCATTTTGGTGTCAAATTGAATGAGATCTAATTTATCTAATACAACCTTATCATCCCTTGGCTCAAATGTAAGATGCTTCAGCTCTCAGGAAGTGATGAAACAAAGACCAAAGGGATTCTTCTGTATATAAAAAGAGGCTATATTTATTTTTCTATTTTTTGCTTAAAATGTTTTATGTTCTTGGCTTACACAGGTGCTGATATTGCTAATATCCATTTAACATGTGTAAATAGAACCCCAGGATTTGATGATACCTCTAGGCATTTCGAAATGTCCTGGATTATGAATGCATCTGATAGAGGAGAATCAGTAGTGCATGCAAAACATTTTTGCATGAAACAATACCAAAATAAACATTTACAAACTCATCCTGATGTTTTCTAAATCCCTTCAGTTTGCAAACTGCAGCTTATGTTAGTCACCCCTGAAAATCCCTGCTAAGATTAGCATAACTGGCTATCAGGAGAAAGCAAATGTTAGTTGATACATTTGTATCATAGTCTGGGGTTCCTGTGTTGCAAAGAAGCCTGGGATATGTAGTCTATTTCTCTATCCTTGTGGCCTGATTTAGCTGTGAGCTCAGACCCCACCCAACCATGTGATTCCATTCAGCAGCAGTTACTTCCTCTGGTGTCTATCAGATTTGTTAAACTCTGTATCTGGCAGCCTTTCCTGTATGTACTTGGTTAGGTAAGCTTCCTGTGGGTGTGCAAAGCTGAATTTTACTATCCTGCATTTAACTTTGCAAGTACACTGAACTTTTCAATATGACATATTCAATGCCTGTTTCTTACCAAACTTTTGAAATCCAGAAAACTTATATATACCTTTAATAACACTTTATTGGTAAATAATCTTCTTATATAGTCAATCCTGTACACTTTTTTCATTTTTGCTTTTCCTAATGTTAGAACAGAAGTTAATTGAAACATAATTGTTTCCTAACCTTTTAAAACGTGTGTTCTTTTTCTAGTGTTGCTTCTGGAAAGCTTCAGTATGACTTCACAAAACTGGACAAATTTATTCAACTACTTATCAAAAACGGCTTGATACCAGGTAAGGACATTTATGTGTTGTCTTTTTCATAAATTGGCATGTCCTGGTGGCACTTCTGTTTTAGTGCTCATAATGTGACATATTTCAGGTGTACAATATATGAAACTCACTTTTAGGAATCACTGGCCAAAGGAACAAACACTGACCAAGATCAATAACTGCATGTCAAGCACGAATTATGAAAATGTTTATTAGAAAAATACTTTTAGCCAAATAGAATACTGGAATTGTTATTAATAATGTTGAACTCCAAACTGTAGTTTGAGTATGAACTATGTGCATACTTTACCAAGATACAATAAGCTTATTCATTTTTCCTATATCACTACCCATTAGCTCTATACAATGATCCCATGAGTGGAGAATGCATGTAGATGGTTTCATCTTGTCCTTCTTCACCATCCATGTGTGTTGTTGTTACAAGATTAGATATGTTTGGAACAAAATCCAAAATTGGTCAAATTCATCTGATATTAGAATGTGAAATACTTTTGGGTACAACAGACATGTCTACTTCTAATTGAAAGAAGATTTGGAAATTTACAGATTTTTTATTTTGGTTGTGGGAAAAGTTATTTTACCATATTGGATTTCTTCTTTAGCACCTAATTACAATAAATTGAACAGGAGTTGCATAGGCTGTTATCACTAGAAAAGTATGACGTGAGGGGATATAGAGATAACAGAGGGTTAGGACACAAAATCGTAAAAGAAACATCTTAATGCCGTTTAGAGCTATAAGAATATTAAAGTGAGCTAATTGGGAAATGGAATGAAGCAGACTAGGTACTGGTCCAAATATTTTCTGTAACTCTCTGGCCCAACATACCCACAGCATTTATTGTCTCTAGTGGTGTGTACCCTCTTGTTTGGAACTTAAGTTGCTCCTTGTGCAAGTCTCCTCTTCACCCTGAGGAACTTTCCCTAAGTGGGTATACAGTCTCACAGTGCTCCCTTAAGCTTTTAAGTGCTATTATTCAATTGTAAAATTGTCTTTGATCCCTCAAATTAAGTGGCTTTTGCATTGGTGACTGGGTTCAGACAGTGGCTGTGGTCAGTGGCAGAACTAGTGCATGGGAGGCTCCAGTGCAAAAAGAAATTTGGGAGGGGGCTCATCTAAATTCTGTCTCTCTAATGTACTATAGTCATGTATAATTTCCCATTTATTATCTTCACTTTTCAATGAAAAAAGTATTGGTATATTAAATTAGATCCTATTACAAGTTGCCCTTTTTCTTCTCTCTCTCTCCCTATTTTTGAGATATTATTATAACAACTATAGGATCTAACTTATAAGTTAAATAGTATAGGTGCTCCCATACAACTCTTCTCTGATATATATATATATACTAGCGAATTGCCCGCCAAAAAATGACGGCAATGAAATTGTAAGGTAGCTAATGCTGTTTAGTGTGTAATAATGAAATATATAATACATTAATAAATGAATATACTTTACCTATTTTAAAGCATTGTGTGGAAGAGCTGTGAATGTGTTTTGATGTTGCTGCAGCATTAGTGGTGTGGATCTGCTGTGTAAGCGTGCTGAATGTGTGCAGTGTAACACTGTGCGTGCGCGAGCCCAAACCGTTGTCGTGTACTTCCGCATTGGCGTCAAATGGCGAGTAATGTGTGTTATACGTTTGTATCGGAATATCCGTAGGTGTTTTGTGGTGTTTTGCGAGTTTCTTGTGGTGTTTTGCGAGTTTAGAGTGCTGTAGCCTCGTTTTCGTTTTGTTCGGCGGCCATTTTTTCTCTCGCTTCGTTTTTTTTTTAGTCTCTAAACTGTTTTATTTGAAGTAAAATCGAGGTGTAAGTTGTATTTTTGAGGTGCTGGGTGCTCCCTCTTGGTGTAGGTAAGTTTTTTATGTATGTGGTGTGTGTATGTATTGTGTTTTACATTTTCTAATGTTCGCGAGTTGCGTCCGAGTGTTGCGAGTCCGTAATGTGTGTGAACGTGTGTCGTATGTTGGTTGCGACGTGAAGTTTGCGAGGGTCGCAGTTGCTGGCAAGGAGCGCCTTCGGCGCTCCATGCCAGCAACTGCGGCCCTCGCTTTGCGAGGTCCTCAGGTGCTGGCATGGAGCGCCTACGGCGCTCCATGCCAGCAACTGAGACCCTCGGGCAGTGCCCTCGCTTCGCGAGGGCCTCGGCTCGCTGCGCGAGCCGCGGCCCTCGCTTCGCAAGGGCCGCGACTCGCGTAGCGAGCCCGCAGCGTTAGCAACAACTCGTACGCTCACAACTATATATGTGATATACTAGCGAATTGCCCGTCAAAAAATGACGGCAATGAAATTGTAAGGTAGCTAATGCTGTTTGGTGTATAATAAATATGTAATACATTACTAAATGAATATACTGTACCTATTTTGAAGCATTGTGATGAAGAGCTGGCAATGTGTGTTGATGTTGCTGCAGCATTAGTGGTGTGGAGCTGCTGTGTAAGCGTGATGAATGTGTGCACTGTGTGGTATGAATATCCGTATGTCGTTTGTGGCGTTTTGCGAGTTTCTTGTGGTGTTTTGCGAGTTTAGAGTGCTGTAGCCTCGTTTTCGTTTTGTTCGGCGGCCATTTTGGTGTAGGTAAGTTTTTTATGTATGTGGTGTGTGTATGTATTGTGTTTTACATTTTCTAATGTTCGCGAGTTGCGTCCGAGTGTTGCGAGTCCGTAATGTGTGTGAACGTGTGTCGTATGTTGTTTGCGAGTGTCGTAATGTGTGTGTCGTACTGTTTGGGTTGCGACGTGAAGTTTGCGAGGGTCGCAGTTGCTGGCAAGGAGCGCTGTGTAAGCATGCTGAATGTGTGCACTGTGTGGTATGAATATCCGTATGTCGTTTGTGGCGTTTTGCGAGTTTCTTGTGGTGTTTTGCGAGTTTCTTGTGGTGTTTTGCGAGTTTAGAGTGCTGTAGCCTCGTTTTCGTTTTGTTCGGCGGCCATTTTTTCTGTCGCTTCGATTTTTTTTTAGTCTCTAAACTCTTTTATTTGGAGTAAAATCGAGGTCTAAGTTGCATTTTTGAGGTTCTGGGTGCTCCCTCTTGGTGTAGGTAATGTTTTTATGTATGTGCTGTGTGTATGTATTGTGTTTTACATTTTGTAATGTTCGCGAGTTGCGTCCGAGTGTTGCGAGGCCGTAATGTGTGTGAACGTGTGTTGTATGTTGTTTGCGAGTGTCGTAATGTGTGTGTCGTACTGTTTGGGTTGCGACGTGAAGTTTGCGAGGGTCGCAGTTGCTGGCATGGAGCGCCTTCGGCGCTCCATGCCAGCAACTGCGGCCCTCGCTTTGCGAGGTCCTCAGGTGCTGGCATGGAGCGCCTACGGCGCTCCATGCCAGCAACTGAGACCCTCGGGCAGTGCCCTCGCTTCGCAAGGGCCGCGACTCGCGTAGCGAGCCCGCAGCGTTAGCAACAACTCGTACGCTCACAACTATATATGTGATATACTAGCGAATTGCCCGTCAAAAAATGACGGCAATGAAATTGTAAGGTAGCTAATGCTGTTTGGTGTATAATAAATATGTAATACATTACTAAATGAATATACTGTACCTATTTTGAAGCATTGTGATGAAGAGCTGGCAATGTGTGTTGATGTTGCTGCAGCATTAGTGGTGTGGAGCTGCTGTGTAAGCATGCTGAATGTGTGCACTGTGTGGTATGAATATCCGTATGTCGTTTGTGGCGTTTTGCGAGTTTCTTGTGGTGTTTTGCGAGTTTCTTGTGGTGTTTTGCGAGTTTCTTGTGGTGTTTTGCGAGTTTAGAGTGCTGTAGCCTCGTTTTCGTTTTGTTCGGCGGCCATTTTTTCTGTCGCTTCGATTTTTTTTTAGTCTCTAAACTCTTTTATTTGGAGTAAAATCGAGGTCTAAGTTGCATTTTTGAGGTTCTGGGTGCTCCCTCTTGGTGTAGGTAATGTTTTTATGTATGTGCTGTGTGTATGTATTGTGTTTTACATTTTGTAATGTTCGCGAGTTGCGTCCGAGTGTTGCGAGGCCGTAATGTGTGTGAACGTGTGTTGTATGTTGTTTGCGAGTGTCGTAATGTGTGTGTCGTACTGTTTGGGTTGCGACGTGAAGTTTGCGAGGGTCGCAGTTGCTGGCATGGAGCGCCTTCGGCGCTCCATGCCAGCAACTGCGGCCCTCGCTTTGCGAGGTCCTCAGGTGCTGGCATGGAGCGCCTACGGCGCTCCATGCCAGCAACTGAGACCCTCGGGCAGTGCCCTCGCTTTGCGAGGGCCGCGGGCTCGCATAGCGAGCCCGCAGCGTTAGCAACAGCTCGTACGCTCACAACTATATATTATATATATATATATATATATATATATATATATATATATATATATATATATATATGTAATGTGTGTGTGTGTGTGTGTGTGTGTGGGTCTGGGAGGCCGCAGAGGTCTGCGAGATGCCACAGAACGCTGAGGGGGAACACTGGGGGGACATGGGCCCCAGGGGCCTGTGGGGTGCCACAGTAGGACATAAAGGTGTGCAGGGACTCATGGGAGGTCTGCAGGGGCCGTGGGGGCCACAGGGACAGCAAAGAGGCCACAGGGGGGACTGTGTGGGACCACGGTGGGCCACAGAGGATCTGTGGAGGCCACAGGGTCTTCAGGGGGTACAGGGGTCCCCTGGGGCCTGTGGGGGACCACAGTGGACCATACAAGGCTGCAGGGGCCACAGGGGACGTAAGGGAGGGCTGCAGGGGCCGTGGGGCACACAGGAGGCCCTGGGGGCCACAGGGACTGCAAAGGGACCATAGGGGACACCGAGTAGCGCAGCATTTGGAGAGGTGGATAGCTTCCTAATAACCCATTTTGCTGTTTTATTTGTCTTATAACAATTTGATTCATTTTCAAACTTAAAAATATTCTTTAACAGAAAAATGAAAAACAACCTCTGAAAGGGTTTCAAAACAAGACAAACTAGTGTTTGTTTGCAAGCAAGGTGTTTAAAGACTAAGCAGAGATACAGAAGATCTCACTAAATATGGTGAAAACAGAGCTGGTTTTAAAAAGTGTGCTCTTCCACTACAAGCAGAACCCCCTGGGCATTGGAAGGGACTTTATTATCACTGGTGAGGTAGTTTGGTAATATTTAGGTTAGGTAATGCTCTCCTCCTGAGACTGTCTGAGAGAGTGACTGTACTGTTTAAATGTATATGCAAGCGAGCTGGGTTATTAATGCATTTGATAGAGGAGAATTAGTAGTGTATGAAAAAAAATTGCATGAAAAAATACCAAAATAAACATTTAAACCGCTACCCAGAAGTTTGCTGAATTTCTTGCATTTGCAAACTGTTTTCTATCAATGTTACACCCCCTGAAAATCCCAGGGAAAATTAACATACATAATACATTGTATATTTTTGGCCTGTGAATTGAGCTGCAGCTTTCCTTTACATTTCTGTAATAATCAGAACAAGATCTGTGTCCGACATTCACTGATTGTTTTTTGCACATCCCAGGTGATACTTCCCCTAGCCCCAGTGAATTTCCCCTGTAACCCCCAACCCCCATTCCCAGTAAATTGCCCTCCAGCACCAGTGACTGCCCCGTGAACTTCCCCAGCCGCAGTGAATTCCCACAGCCCCAGTGATTTGCACCGTCACCTCCCCCAGTCCCAGTGAATTCCCACAGCCTCAGTGAATTGCCCCGTGATCTGCCCCAGCCCCAGTGAATTGCCCTCTGACCTCCCCCAGTCCCAGTGAATTCCCACAACCCCAGTGAATTGCACCGTCACCTGCCCCAGTGAATTGCCCTCTGACCTCCCCCAGTCCCAGTGAATTCCCACAACCCCAGTGAATTGCACCGTCACCTGCCCCAGTGAATTGCCCTGTGACCTCCCCCAGTCCCAGTGAATTCCCACTGCCTCAGTGAATTTCCCCGTCACCTGCCCCAGTGAATTGCCCTGTGATCTCCCCCAGTCCCAGTGAATTCCCACAGCCCCAGTGAATTGCCCTGTCACCTGCCCCAGCCCCAGTGAATTGCCCTGTGACCTCCCCCAGTCCCAGTGAATTCCCACAGCCTCAGTGAATTGCCCCGTGATCTGCCCCAGCCCCAGTGAATTGCCCTGTGACCTTCCCCAGTCCCAGTGAATTCCCCCGTCACCTGCCCCAGTGAATTGCCCTGTGACCTCCCCCAGTCCCAGTGAATTCCCACTGCCTCAGTGAATTTCCCCGTCACCTGCCCCAGTGAATTGCCCTGTGACCTCCCCCAGTCCCAGTGAATTCCCACAGCCCCAGTGAATTGCCCTGTCACCTGCCCCAGCCCCACTGAATTGCCCTGTGACCTCCCCCAGTCCCAGTGAATTCCCACAGCCCCAGTGAATTTGACCACCCCCAGCCCAAGTGAATTTGACCACCCCCAGCCCCAGTGAATTTCCCCATGACCTCACCCAGCCCCAGTGAATTGCCCCATGACCTCCATCAGCCCCAGTGAATTGCCCCATGGCCTCCCCCAGCCCCAGTGAATTGAACCATCACCTCCCCTGAGACACACACTAAGACACGCACTCACACAGACACACACCCACTCACAGACACACACTCATAGAGACACACACACACACTCAGACACGCACACACACTCGCGCGGTCCGCCGACCCAGTGATTGAGTACTTCTCACTTTGTTTATTCTTTGTATTACTAATAATACTTGCGCCGCATGGTGTTAATGAATATTAATTAGAGCCAGCTGTGTAAGAGCTAGGGAGACTTTTGAGCTACACAGTATATATGTCTTATGTAGCTACGCTTCAGAAAAAACTGCAGAGGAAAGCCCTTGAACCTGTGCAGTTGAGGTTCTGGGATCCATTTTTAATAAAATAGGAAGTTTTTGCATTGGTTATAGCCTACGAACACACACATATAGTATAGATAGAATAATTTGTACCTTTCTATCATGCAGCATGTTGGTGTAGTGGTTAATAATAGATGGTTGGATTCCATCCCAGTAGCCCTATTAAATTCTCTCCACGTTTAAAACCGTAGCCCGTAACTTAGCCCGCAAGGCTTGCAGCTATTAAATTAGCCCAGTAAAGCAACCTGCCAACGACTTGCGTGGTAAGGGCGAAAAAAGGCTATGGGTTGTGGATATTTTAACTCTGCGGCTGCAAATCCTTTGTTCTGTCAAGCCTGTAACTGTTATGTTCCAATCACGCTATTAAATTGCAACAAATCCCCTGTCGTTTAAGCCCGTAATCCGCAAATGGAGCTAAAAAGCCAACAGGTACTAGAGAGGACCCGCAAGGAGGTTAAAGTCCTATCCGTAGCACTGTAAATGCCAATTTATACACACTATAAGCTAGATATGATCATCTGTGTATCCTGGTGCATAATACCCTATCAGCATATTGATTACATTTAATTTAGTATATTAAAAAGTTTCAAAAATGCTGCTATTTATAAAAACTATAATGAAATAATTATATAATGGTGCAGTAAAATCTAGGGACCATATAAATAGATCAAAAGCTCTGAAAGCATATTATTACATACAGTTAGGTAATATAATGGTAAATATTGGGGTCAATAAAAATATTGACATATTTCAAGCCTGCAGCCTGCTTTGCTCACATTGCCGCTACAGGCTTGGAATTTAATAGGGCTATATGTCTTTAAGAAAGAAAACACTGCCCCACCAGAAAAGTATAAAAAAAATGTCTGTACTAAAATGTATCCGTTACAGACTTCAAACTTGTTATCAATGTAGTTTCCTGTGGGAGGGCCTAAAGAGCCATACAAATAATATGTTAATAAAATGCTACTTTCTAAATAAATTGTTAATCTGTTTAAAAAACGTAACCATTTTTCTCACCTGCTTCTCAGGTGTTGATCTGATGGAGCAAATCATATCTGGCATCTTTAGTGGCCCTTTAAGCAATCCATGCATTCACTGTGCTAGTTACAGTGTGCATTGCAAACATATTACAGTATATAGCATTCAATGCCAGTATGCCTTTTATAGATCCCAATAGGCTGATATATCATAAAGCATACATTCAGCAGTGCCATTTTCAGAAATATAAACTCCTTGCATCAACTCCCTAACAATATAGTAATTTTGAACTAAAACCTTTATATAATGATTATAATCTTTCGGAGAACTTGTAAATCTATTTTATCTTAAAATATACTCTGTTTTTTTCTGTGCGCAATATATCTATCCTTGCTTTTTTACACATATAAATGTTTTAGTGTACAACCTTGCATTGTTAATATGGTTTGTCTATCATTCATTATTGTAACATTTATATGTCATTTTAAAGGTTTTGAACTGATGGGAAGTCCTTCAGGATATTTTACTGATTTTGAAGATAAGAGACAGGTTGTAGAATGGAGGAATCTGATATTTTTGACTGCAAACAGATATATAGGTAAGTTAATCATTATTATATAGTTTATCGTCAGTTGTCTTGTCCTGCAGTGGGGAGGGGGAAGGGGGAGAGAGAATGAAGAGAGGGAGATGTGGATGAGAGAGGAGGTGAGGGGCGAGAATTGGGAGAGGGAGGAGAAAGTGGAATGTGGGAGAATATGGGTATTGGGAATAGAGGGGGAAGGGGAAAGAGAATAAAGGAAAAGATAGAGTCATATGGGTGAAAGAGCTGATGAAGAAAGAAAGTGTTAAGGGGAGTAAGATGGCATAGAAGTGAGATGGGGAAGGAGGTAGATGAAGATGGGAGATATAGAGGAAGGTAAAATGCATTCTTATAAACATTTTAAATTTACTGTATAAGCCAAGGCACCTATTTTACCACAAAATACTGGGAAAACTTGGTGACTCGAGTATAAGCCGAGGGTGGGAAATGTTCTGCCCCCTGTGTCCCTCTTGTGCCCTCTGTGTTGCCCTCTGTGCCCCTTTCTTGTGTCCCCCCTCTCTCCCAGTGTGTCTCTCCCCATCTCCCTCCCCTGTGTCTCTCCCCCCTTTCCCTTCCCTGTATCTCTTCCCCCTCTCCCTTCCCGGTGTTTCTTTCCCTCCCCCTCCCTTCTCTGTTTCTCTTTCCCTCCCCCTCCCTTATCACCCTCTTCAACCCCCCCATCCTCAACCCCCCTATCCTCAACCCCCCTATCCTCAACCCCCCTATCCTCAACCCCCCTATCCTCAACCCCCCTATCCTCAACCCCCCTATCCTCAACCCCCCTATCCTCAACCCCCCTATCCTCAACCCCCCTATCCTCAACCTCCCCATCCTCAACCTCCCCATCCTCATCCTCAACTCCCCCATCCTCATCCTCAACTCCCCCATGTTCATCCTCAACTCCCCCATGTTCATCCTCAACTCCCCCATGTTCATCCTCAACTCCCCCATGTTCATCCTCAACTCCCCCATGTTCATCCTCAACTCCCCCATGTTCATCCTCAACTCCCCCATGTTCATCCTCAACTCCCCCATGTTCATCCTCAACTCCCCCATGTTCATCCTCAACTCCCCCATGCTCATCCTCAACTCCCCCATGCTCATCCTCAACTCCCCCATGCTCATCCTCAACTCCCCCATGCTCATCCTCAACTCCCCCATGCTCATCCTCAACTCCCCCATGCTCATCCTCAACTCCCCCATGCTCATCCTCAACTCCCCCCATGCTCATCCTCAACTCCCCCATGCTCATCCTCAACCCCCCATCTTCATCCTCAACTCCCCCATCCTCTTCCTAAACCCCCCTCCTCAACCCCCTTCCTCATCCTAAACCCCCCTCCTCATCTTGACCCCCCCTCACTTTACCCCTCTAATTACCTCCCCCTCTCCCTGTCCCCTCACTTACCTTACATCTGCAGCTGCTCCTCCACTCCTCCGCGCTCCTTCCGGCTGCGTCTTGACCCGGCCAATGCTAATGACGTGACGCGCATGTGACGTCACATCATTAGCATATGCCGGGTACCGACGCAGATGGAAGGAGCGCGGAGGAGCAGCTGCAGATGGAAGGTAAGTGAGGGGAAAGGGAGAGGGGGAGGTAATTAGAGGGGTAAAGTGAGGAGGGGGGTTTAGGATGAGGAGGGGGGGTTTGGATGAGGATGGGGGAGTTGAGGATGGGGGTGTGTGGATTGGGTGTTTGAAGAGGAGGATGGGGGTTGAGGATGATAAGGGAGGGTAAGAGAGACACGGGGGGGGGGGGGAGAAAGACCGTGGGGGGAAGGGAGACACGGGGGGGAAAGAGTGACACAGGGGTTGTGACTCGAGTATAAGCCAATGGGGCCCTTTTCAGCCTTAAAAAAAGGGCTGAAAAACTTGGCTTATACTCGTATATACGGTATGTATCATTATGTTACCTTACATTTATATGGTAGATTTACACATATTTGGTATCTATTTAAATTTAAATAAATGTTGGTTTTCAGCAAGATTAGTGATTGGTTTACTTAAGTGGAATATAGTGCTAGCTATTTTTTTAATCTCTCTAGGGTCTTCTATAGGTTTAAGTTGATGAACAGGGTATACATGTTGTGCTCATCAAGAAAACCCTTCTGTGCTCTTGTCTTTTAATGACCTGTCTAAACATTAGTGAACATATTAGTTTTGGTAAAAGTACAAAGTACCAAATGAAAGAAAAAAATGTTTTTACTTACTAGATGTATTTTTTTTTCTTTACTCAACCGCTAGCACTAAAGAGATCACTATCCTTATTGTTGTGAAGGGGCTTGTGTACTTTATGGACTTTATAGCAGAGAGGTCAGACAAATTGTGGTCCACTGGCAATCAACTCCAGTATCTTTGTCTAGATAGCCTTTTGGATAAGCATAATCAGAGACATAACTATAGATGTACCTGATGTGCTGAACTGAGAGTCGAACACGATTAAAATGACTAAACAACAAAAAAGGGTTAATGGTAGGTAGATGATTAATGAAATGAATGGTGAATTAAATAAACGGCTGTGGAGAGTGTGTGATGTCCTTGCTTCAAATGACGGAGGCTATATTAATTCAGTATCTTCATAAAAGCTAGTGCTAGAAGATTAATACATTACATAAAAGTAAGTGGCAGTAACACATAAGGTACACATACTTTATCAGTACTGAAGGTAACAGAAAGGCACTTGTCATCTTTAATACAATAACATTGGTCTGTGCATGGAATAAATATGTAAATACCCTCATTCTTGAATAACACCTTTTGTACATGCCCCAGGCAAAACTTTATTGAAACATGCTCATTGTTTTTTTCTTCAAAAATGTCATCCTGACTATTTTACAAATACGATTTACTAGCCATCTGTTTTGTTCTAGAAACAATAACGTCTTGTGTGTTCTACAGTATGGGCGGAAGAAAATATATACTCCATGTTGGCAATAATATGTAATATATATTTACTGATAACATGTTTGTTGCTTCAAAATAACATCCTATTTAACACTAAATCTATTCAGCTTGAGTTAGTAATAACATTTTGATAAAAGGATTGATATCAAGGTCAAGATTTTGACCTGAAGGAATAATTATTACTAAATTCCCTGCATAATGTGTTTTTTTTCCTCGTTGCTCAGACTTGAGCTTTAGTTTTGGACAAAAACACCTATAGTTGCCAATCATTGTCCCATGACTTCAGTCACCATGAACAACCAAGCTCTTCTTTTAAAACATCTATTGTTACCGTAGCTCACTCGTATATCCTTGGTTACCAGGAAAGTAATCCAGACATAATAATGGCAATACAAGCTTTTGTCCAGGTGCCAGTACCTCCCTCAGGTGGAGGGTACAGGACAGAAAATACTCTCTCATTAAGGAAATTAGAGTTGGGGATCCAAAAAAATCTGTCATTGTCGTGAGGACATTTTGAAAAAAGTAAAACATTGCAACAGTTTTGTAATTAAGGGGTTATTTATTCCTGTACACTCACTGTTTTCTCTGGAGGAGGAGTTTAGATGGTGTCAGTGAGTACTTGTTAAATTGAAATATTCAGATTTTCTAGAGTTATTAGTTTGTATAATTTATGAATTTTGCTAGAAACCACAAGAAAACTCATGGCAATGAAAGGGAGAGTGTTATACTCTCAGCATTCTAGAATCCTAACTATAAGACCTGCTTTTGTCATGCTTGGGGAATTGGCGATCCATCTTTTCCACAGTCTTGCATCTATGAGTGATGTATAGCATTTTCTGCATTTCAATCCTTGTTTTAATTCTAATATATATGGTAAACAAGTGGAGGGATTGACAGGGTAGGAGAGTAGATGAGAAATGATTGGTTACATATTTGAGCCTAGTAGGTTTAAAAATGGATTTAAGTGGAATAGTTTTAAAAGGGCTTGGACTGAATGAGTTGCAGTAGTCAATGAGGAAATAAGTGAGTGAATTGGGATTTTGGTTGTTTCTTGTGTGAGAAAAGGACTGATTTTAGAAATGTTTCAAATGTGTAATCAACAGATTTTGGTAAGTGACTGGATGTGGGGTGAGTGCTAAATCCAGAATAATAACATGGCTGTGTGATGGCTGTAATGATTATGTCTGGTAGTGGAGTTGTGGCGTATTAAGAATAATAGTCTTTGACATGTTTATTTTTAGGTTGTGAGAGGCCATTTAGGAGAAGATGTTATATAGACAGTCGGTGACATGAGTTAGAAGGGAGGGAGATAGGTCAGGAGCGGAGATTTAGATTTGGGTATCTTCAGCATAGAGATGAAACTGGTAACCAATAAAGCGTATTAGTTTGCTGAGGGAGGCAATGGAGATTGAAAAAGCAAGTGACCCTGCTAAAAAAAAATCATTACATGTTTTTCACGTTTTGTTTTCAGATTGCCAGACTATCCATATTTGTTTAGTATCTGCCTAGTAATAACATCCGTATTTATAGAAAATAAGTTGAATGAATCTTTTAAAACTTACAAGTGGTCTTTATTGTTAAAGGGATTATGAGAGCTGCTTCTCTCCATCACTTAATTGGTGTCTTAGGTGAGAAGCGAATCTGCCCAGCGGCCTCCCCTAATTTGTTAGGTTTAGGTTCATCTGGAAGCCACTGCAATGGAGTCAGATAAAGACTGCTCAGGACAGCCTCCTGGACATCTGAAGTCTGAAGCATTACATTTCAAGTATAAGTTTTAAAAATTACATTGAACATTTTCTGTAAATGCTGATTTTATTCCTAATGCAGCTATTAAATAGTCAATTGAAACCCTATTGTATGAATACACATTCATTGTAACTCTGGTTCTCTAACCCTAATTGTAAATAGAACATTTGTCTCAGTGGCTCCAGTTTAGGGTATTTCAAGCCCTGTGAGCAATAAGCACAACTTTCTTTTAGACTGAAGAAAATGAACAAATAAATATTTCTGCTACCAGTGGCAGTAAGGAATACTCTGCCAACTACTCAACACAGACTGCTATTTGGATTTTGGCAACATCTCTCAATCTCTATTTGGCTGCAGCCAACACTGACCTATATTCTTTTTTTGTAGCCATTTATAGACAAAATATGTTCATGTGTTCCAATACAAATATCATGGTTAAACATTGTTTGTGTCAGGAGCATGGCTTGAAATATCATTTGGGTGTAAACAATACTCTCCAAGTATGTTTAGCCAGTATAGACTTTAGACATAGACTTTCTTTTATTTGGATGGATATATTTAAAGGCATCACACATTGTTTGGTGATTTATGTTTAAATAAGCAAACATTGAAAGATGTTTCCAGTCAAAGCACCTACCAAAAACAAAACACAGTATTAACAATGTTTTACAAACAAATATGTTTATTTTTTTAAATCAAGTTTCATATTTTTCCCAAAATGTTTCAATATTGATTAGTACTAGATAAGACTTGTTTTGAAGATTGTGATATATTTTTAAAGGGTAAATTTTACCTAAATTTGAGATCCTTTATTAAAAAAAAAACAAAAAAAAAAACAACCTGAGAACATTAACTAGGTATGTAAAACTTAGGAATTTTCATAGTTTGCCAGTTACTGCTCCCTGTTTGAGGAGAGCAAGCGTCAAAATGGTTAATTTTTGTCACTGGCACTTAGAATTTGGAGCTGTGTGTTCTGATTGGATCAAAAGATCACAGGTCAATCACCTACAAATGCAGTTCTAAATATATATATATATACTTTTTTTTTTTTTTGTAGTTCACATCACCTAGTGTACAGAGGCCTTACTGAAGTTCGGATGTATGAGTGTCAGTTATAGCACTTTTACTGCTTGAAGTATTTGTTTAGTTGGCACGTCCCTTTTAGCTATTTTTGTGACGGGTCACTAACCTTGTTTTTTTGGTCAGTTTTTCCATTTGTGTTCTGTCTTCTTAATGGACCACAGAGGTGTCACATTTAAATTATGCTTTTATGAACAACTTGATAATGTGCAAAATATTTTTGGAACATTTTAATTACCGTAAATATGGCTTTTGATTTTTAGCTATTGCATTCATTTTAGATTTAATGTAGCAGGCATTTTCTTTTGTTCCTGACAAGATTATACACCTGGGAGGAATTTTGACGTACCCTGTATTGCGCTATCATCTTTATTTATTAAAGGCTGCGAAAGAACAGGCACTTGACTATAGACGTAAATAGAAGTGCATGCCCCAGAAGGATAAGCCTCAGCCTCCAAACAAAGTAGCTTTTCAAGATGAAAGTGACCATGATATGCTGAATGTGCTAAATAAACATTTGCAATCCTTTACAGTTTCTTACACAACTGCTAATGTTGTAAGTTTGCTATGTACAGTACTTCACAAACCTGACTATAGACTACTGTTGTGCTCAACATACCCTGGCCAAATTGTGAAATGTTGGCATTTATTTTAAAAATAGGACTGATCATGCAAAAAAAAAAATTTTATTGAAGGATTATGATCATATGAAACCATTTATTTTCATGTAGTTGTATGGCTTATTTTTAAATCATATTAGAAGAAATCACCCAAATGGCCCTGATCAAAGGTTTACAAATGCTTGAATGTTTGGCCTTGTTACAGACACACAAGGTGACATATGCAGGTTAAAATGGAAACTAAGGGTTAATTTCCCACACCTGAGGCTTTTTAAACTGCAATTAGTGTCTGTGTATAAATAGTCAATTAGTTTGTTTGCTTTCACGTGGATGCACTGAGCAGGCTAGATACTGAGCCATGGGGAGCAGAAAAAACAGTCAAAAGATCTGCGTAACAAGGTAATTTAACTTCATAAAGATGGTAAAGGATATAAAAAGATATCCAAAGCCTTTAAAATGCCAGTCAGTACTATTCAATCACTTATTAAGAAGTGGATAATTCGGCTCTTGATACCAAGCCAAGGTCAGGGTGAACAAGATTTCAGCCACAACTGCCAGAAGAATTGTTCTGAATACAAAGAAAAACCCACAGGAGAAATGCAAGCTGCTCTGGAAAAAGACGTTGTGGTTGTTTCAAGGAGCACAACACGACGATACGTGAACAAAAATGAGCTGCATTGTTGACATTCCAGAAAAAAGCCTTTACTGCGCCAATGACACAAAAAAGCCTGGTTACAATATGCCTGACAACACCTTGGCACGCCTCAAGGTGAAGGTTGTGGAGTGGCCATCACAGTCTCCTGACCTTAATATCATCAAACAACTCTGGGGAGATCTCAAATGTGAGGTTCATTCAAGATAACCAAAGACTTTGCATGACCTGGAGGCATTTTGCCAAGACGAATGGACAGCTATATCACCTATAAGAATTAGGGGCCTCATAGACAACTATTACAAAAGACTGCACGCTGTCATTGATACTAAAGGGGGCAATATACAGTATTAAGAACTTAGGGTATGCAAACTTTTGATCAGGGCCATTTGAGTGATTTCTGTTATCGTTATGATTTAAAAAGGAGCCAAAGAACTATGTAATAATAAATGGCCTCATTTGATAACTATCCTTCAATAAAATATATTTTTTTTTTGCAAGATCAGTCATGTTTTCAAAATAAATACCAAAAAGTCACATCTTCGGCCAGGGTTTGCAAACTTTTGAGCACCACTGTATGTGTGTGGCTGGAGGTGTCTGTGTGAGGCAAGTATGTGACCTCTATAGAGGTCATACTCATTCCGAATAGATCAATGTCTTAATGTAAAGGCCATCATTTTAACTGGATTTGGCTTCTTGGCACTTTTTAACCCATTCCTTATGAAGGTGCACACATATGAGTTAAACCTTACTCTTCAACTATCTGCAGTATGAAAATTGGTTAGCTAAACACCTTCTTTAAATCAAAGGTTAAATCACCTTGAGCTACTATGATGCAGAAACCTTCACGACACAAACATACGACTATACTGAAGGGTGATGTAGTGGTGAGAGGGTAGAGATCAGGGGGGTCTACCACCGGCTGCAAAGCACTGGAGCCATGCTCTGTTTGGATTTGCAACTCTACAAATCCATCTTAAGAAATAACTGTATTGGGATCGGGCTGGTCTGGAGCAGAATGTCCGCTCCAGGAAGTAGGGTAGATGCAGACCAATAGGAGCAGAGTCTGCAGAGCCTGTCTTGCGATAGTGATGACAGTTTAAAAAGGTGTACTTACTCTGTCTTAAAATCAAATATATATATATATATCACATATATAGTTGTCAGCAGTGCGGGTTGGCAAAAGTGTTGCTAATGCTGAGGGCCTGGTGATCACCGCCGACCAAACAATAACATCAAAAGCGCCTATCAGAAAAAAAAATACTACCAACAGCCTCGCAATGAGCGCTGAAGGATCTCGGAACACCAACAAAATTCATGTCTCAACCAAACAGCATTACCTGCCTTACAATCTTATTGCCGTCATGCCATTGGTGGCATGGGGGGGGGGGTCCCCATAGTGGGACCCCAATACTTTTTTTGCAACAGGGCCCTTCATTCCCTAGCCTTACCACTGATAGAGATGACTGTTCTAGCAATGTGAGTCTTGTTATACATCACAGGATGTACCAAGCTCTGATATCAAAGTGTTGTATGTGTGTTAAAATAAACCTACCCACTGTCTATATTTACTAAACAATAAAGTGACAGTGAGCAGTGTTTATTCTGAATGACTTCTACACAGGCAAAAAATAAAAATGTCTTTGTATGTTTGTTTTAATATTAACTATAGTTTGAAATGTAGGTGCACATATTGTGAAATATACAGTAGTTGTACTTAGATGCCTGGGTTCCCAGGTGGTCCATTGGTTAGGGTTCAGTGCTTTTGCCGATGTGACCTGGGTTAGATTCCAGTCTAGGAACCAAGAGGTCACATCACCCTGAAGCATGGTGTGTTATGGTCCATAAGGTCACAGTGATGCAACCATAAACACACATATTTAGATGACTGACAAATTTGTGTAACACTCTCTAAAATTAAACTTACTCTAATCAGGAGTTTGAATAATTTCATTAATGTTCTGTTACCGTTTAAATATATTGTTTGTATTAAAATTATAATCACATCAAACAAGTATGAATGTATGGATACAGATATATAATTAGTATCCATATTTATGAATATGGTTCTTAATCATTTTAAATTGATTTTGTTTATTTTTAAATTTTTGCAGAAAAATATGGTTTGCAACAAGTTTCCAAATGGAACTTTGAAACCTGGAATGAACCGGATAATCATGATTTTGATAATGTTACCATGACTGTGCAAGGTATGTATATGTATCACTGTTTGTTTCAGTTTAGTAATTTATCTATAATTGTTTCAGTCCTTTAAGACAAACAACAACAGTACCAAATATTGTATAATTTGTATCATAATACTCAATCAACTGAATATTATTAAAATACATTATTCTTATATTTGTGTTAGAAACTAATCATTGCTAATACATTTTACATACTCATTTGATTAAATAAATTGGCAGTTGATATGCTGGACTGTGGGTTTAGCCCTCCATCCACTTGTTTTAGTCGCTCTGAGCATGTGAAATCCACTCAGAGAATTTAACAATGACAAGTCTCTTACACACAGACTTGGATGGAAAGGCTTTATTTAACACATGTTGAGGAAAGAAAAGCTTTGTAATGTATAAAACTTTCTATTTTAAATGCATGATTGTATATCTGTGACATCCATGTATATGTGTACAATGCTAGCAGCACTTTACACTACTGCCTGTTACTAATGTGTGTTTTTTTATTTTTTTTTATTTTTTTTATAATACATTTTTTATTTTCAAAGAAGTTTCTTACAACATAAGCTTAATATTACTTTTTACAAAACGACAATACGTGCATTTTCAGATCAAGTAAACAATGAAACAGAGCCAAAATGAATGCATTATTTCTTTTTTCCCTTAATGAAAAAAAGAGAGAATACAAAACACCTTCATGTTAAGGTAAACTATAGCAATTATAACCTTATAATCAGGTTAGTCAATATATATAGTCATTTTTTTATTTTTTTTTAAACCCAAAATTATAACTTAATAATAAATCTATAAATTAATCAAAAAAGGGAAGACAAAAGTTATGTAATATAACAAGCTTCAATGATAATAAAGATAAAAAGACAAAAAATAATGAAAAAAGAAAAAAAAAAAAAGAAAAAAAAAAAGATTTAAAGCACACAATAGCGAAAAAAATAAAATAATCAGCCGGTTAAAGGTGTTTTACAGAGTGCTCTCAAAGGGTTTTCAGTTCGGTACTTTTTGCCCTGGGTGGCTCCTACTCCAGAGACAATACATTGTTCAGACTTTGGAGTGCTGGAGATCTGGAGCTTATGCATGATTTAAAAAAACATTTAGTAAAGTGTTTTTTCTTCTCAAGCCCCACCAAACTATTCTTTAGAAAGACCATTTTAAGACTACTTATGTGGTCCTTTAAGTGAAAAAAAAAAATCAATATGTTTATCATTTTGGAAACATACATTCTATGGAAAAGGTAGCTGTGCAGTGTCTCAAATTAACCAGTCAGTTTAGCACGTTGCTTAGGCATGGGCACAAATTGATTATTATGAGACACTGCACAGTCAGTACTACAGAGTATCTGTGTCTTCATGAGCTGCAGATGGCAGACCCAGGCAGGTACCAAAAACAGAGCTTACAAGCACTTCTAAATAAAATTAAGTACATACAAGTAAATAGCTATACAGGTATATTATCTACCTAGTAAAGTCGAGAAATTAGTTGGTCTCCTAGTGTTAGTTGAGAACCTGGCAAAGAAATGTCTTTAAATATACAAGAAGGTGAAACTGCATTGTACAGAGAACAGACTATATTATTGATATACAAAAACTGTAGCTTCCAGCAACAAATAAAATTAATTCTCTATGGAGCAAGCGGACAAGTGACTTTAGTACACCGCTTACTTTACATATTTTTCTTTCTATTTACGCAGATGCTATTAAAGTGGTTAAAAAAGAGAAAAAACAAACTTACAATATTAACAGCTGTGTAAGCCATGGGCATAAAGGTTGTTTTTTTTTGCAAAAACTTCCACCAACTTTTTAAACAAATGATTATTTTTTTTGCACTCCATCAATTGAATGTCCAATTCCAAATACTGTAGTTACCCTATGTTTTTATCCTTCTAGGTTTTCATAACTATTATGATGCTTGTTCTGAAGGTCTAACAAAAGCTAGTCCACTGTTAAAATTTGGGGGACCTGGAGATTCATGTAGGTCGCCACCAAGGTCACCTATCTGCTGGAGTCTTCTCAGCCACTGCTACAATGGAACAAACTTCTTTACTGGAGAGAATGGCGTGAGGTTGGATTACATAGCTTTGCATAAAAAGGTTAGTCAATTTTGACATTAGATAAAGAACAAATATAAAAATATATGATTTATGGTTTTTGAGCAACTATTCACAGATTTCACTAATTTCACACAGATTTTTCCCTAGTTAAGCCCTTTTTTTTTACAGTATGTGATATTTACATTACTTTGCTCTTTGGTCTTCCCTCTCCCTTTTTCTAGTCTCTCTCAACTTCAGAGCAGGAATATGGAAAGACCTTGTGTGCGAGTGGCCCTATCCAAACATTATGATTTCCAAATAAATTATAAGATCTGCAATCTGTACTTGGGAGTTATTAATTCTGATAATTTAAAATAATGGCAAGTAATGCAAAGAACCTGCAATAAAAGTCAATCCGGTGCTTGTTGTATTGTAAGAGGAATTCACTGCAGAAAAAAGAAGTACTAATGCCACTCTATAACATGGCCAGTTGTGGAGACAGTATTTTCAAAAGGATATTAATAAATCAAGAACAATTTAAAAATTGCCGACTAAAATGGTACATGGTCTAAGACATACATTTTATAATGAAAGACATTATAATATGAATATGTTTAACATGGAGGACAGAAGAGAGAGGGAAAATATGATAGAAATCTTCAATTTAAAAGGATTTAAAAAATTTCAAGAGAGAAGTATTTTAAGAGCAATACAAGAACAAGAAATCGTGGAGGTGGAGGTGTAAACGTAATGTGCAAAAAGTACTATGGTATTTTATAGAAGGAGCAGTAGAAAAATGTAATAACTTGTCAGTGGGTTTAGTAGGGACAAAAATGATTAAGGAGTTCAAGCATGTCCAGAATAAGCATAAGGCCATTCTGAGGATTAAGTCAAACTCTTTAGGTAAATATAACAGACTAGATGAGCCTTTTGGCATGTTTCTGTGTCTCAGTAAAGATCAACAAATGACCACTCAAAATAGTCAGACTCCAAAATGTTTGCACACATGTTGATCTTGATTCAGGGAGCTCTTTCTCTTACTGTCCTTTAAAGGGACTCTGTAAATCAGTGTTGAAATATTCACCATTGTTTGTGGTTCATGACTACATTAATGGGTTCCCTGGTGGTCCAGTGGTTAGGATCAGGCGCTTTCATTGCTGTGACCTTGGTTCAATTCCAGTCAGGGAAACAAAGAGGACACAACACCCTGAAGCAATGCATGGTTGGCCTGGTCAGTGCTTGAATGGGAGACCACCTAGGAATACTAGTAGCTGTTTGCTGTGGCCCACTGGAGAAGGAACTGGCAATCCACTTCAGTATCTCTGCTGTGAATACCAAATGGCTCAGCATGGTGTGTTGCCGTTCATTAGGTCATGGAGAGTTGGACATGACTTAGCGTCACTACGTTAATGTGCAGTTTTGAAGTGCTAACACAGTGTGGTTATTTATTTGTTTCTGTGGAAGCAAATTAAACTGCCAAAGGATTCTTATGCAGGTAGATACCTACCCCTACAGTAACTAAGCACACTTAAGCACAAATTGGCTTATAAAACTACACATTAACTTAAACCAAGTTTTTTTTAAATGTTGAATCCATTAGAAAAGTGTTGATTAAAATGCCAGTTATGTATTTTCAGTTATATTGCAGCATTTTTTATATTGTATCACTTTTCTTTTATAATAGCTATTTGATTATCCGTTGTTCTAAATTTTAGCACATTTGACATCACTTGTTGCAGACCCCTACACTTGGGAATAAATATGGTGGAAAACTTTATTCTTTCATGGTGCAAAATCCCACAACTGTCTTCACTTCAGAGCAGTACCTGCTTGCCAAACACCATATATATGATTAATATACTCACTTTCCAAAATAACACAAGTTGCTGCAGAGAATAGATCCAAATCTATAAGGGTAAACACAATGGCTTGGCAAGCCATGCATTCAAAAGTGATCATTCATTGCAGTGTAAGTTTACTTAACTCCACATGGTTTCTTCCTATTTTGTATCATTTAACCGATATGTGCAAGAGGAGTAATCAGTGAAAGAACATATGTTTCTTAATTGCAAATACTTTTTGCAGTGTTTAAAGCATGCTATTTTTTGTTTCAATAATTTTTATTATCACACATTTATATATTACCATACAATTTCTTGTAATATCAGCGTAAACTTAACAACAAGAGATTGTCTTAGATGTTCATAAACAATAAAGTGTTATTCACAATTTTACAGGAATGAGAAGGTGCTGGTTTTTAGACTAGGGCAGAGGGTCGAGTAGAAGAAGGTTGTTTATGGCATAAATAGGCTGTATCTCTAGAAATTGATACTCAAGAATTGAGTAATCGAATTGTTTACTTTAGCCCTTTTACTTTAAGGACGAATAAATATTAAGCTAGCCATCTTTAATACCATAGCACTAGTCGGGACAGAGGGAAGTAGGGGGGAAAAGGAAAGGGGGGAGGCAAATCCCCATTCTAAATGTAGTTTGAGACCAAAAGTTTCTGGCTTACTGTCCGGTTCTGTCTCCAGGGAAAGCACCAAGCCAGAGGCCCCTCAGTTTTCACCATTCTAATAATGTTGAAGTAGTTAGAGAATTAGGGAGGATATATTCCCCTTACCATAAGGTAATTCTGCTAGGGGAGCTCAGCCAGATTTCCCAGTTTTCCATAAATGAGGGGAAGATAACAGATATTTTATTTGTTAATCTTTAATTATTCATGATAAAATCAGTTTTGTTGATGATTTCTTGGAAGTTCAGGCATGCGTCTTTCCATTTCCTAACAATGTGGCTTTTGGAAGCTAACATTATAAATTGAAGTAAATTATGTTGGGAGTTGGAGCGAGAGAGGTTGTGAGAGCCTAAAAGGCAGAATTCAATAAAAGGAAGGATTGGAATGTTGAATTGATTGGAGATTAATTGTGTTACTTTATTCCAACTGAATTGAGCTTTGGGGCAGGACCACCAGGTGTGTAAAAATGTCCCCAACTATTGCACTTCCTCTAAAACAATCAGTGCTTTCTTTGGGTTTCATTCTGTGGAGCCTATCAGGGGTGATGCAGGTTCTATGAAGTCCTTTTAATGATGTTTCCAATATACTATAATTCAATGATCCCCTGGAAAGGTTGCAGCAGTTTTTTTCCCATTACTCTGAATCCCATTCTTGGGCCAAGTCTGCTCCCATTTGCTCATGAATATGGGTTTGTGATTTATAGGAGGGGTATTAAAGATTATATATAGTGAGCCGAAGATACCCTAGGTTAATGGGGCATCTTTACAAATGCGGGGTAGCCAGCTTATTCTGGGAGGCCTCCAGGTCCTTACTAAGGTGGTAGGTAATATAGTGTCTACGTTTGCAGAAGTTAAAGTGTTCTCTTGATGGTAGTACATAGATATCTCTTATCTGTTCAAATAAAAGGATTTGGTCATATATGAACCAGTGGCCAAGCCTTTCTAGGCCCTTGGAAGTCCATCATAGTTTTGTTTCTGGATGTAGATCTCTGGAGATGTGAATGAAAGGGAGGACTGAGGTAAGAGGAGAGAGGTCTGTTATAATTTGTCACCTGGAGTTTGGCCATGTCCAGCTCTCGAGGGAGAAAGTTTAATCCAAGAATTGATTTGCTTTGAGTGTGGGATGAGGGCTTTAGTGAGCCAGGTTATCCTTTTCCACGAGAGGGGGATCATCTGTATATTTTCCATGAATACCCAGGCCGGTTGATGGGTTGTTGAGTGCTCTAGAGGTAGGAAAGACATTTGAGCTGCTCTATAATAGATCTTTAGGTTTGGGCATCCGAACCCACCCTTGCATGTGTACCAGAACATTTTGCAATCCTTGGTAGTTTAAACCTGAAAACTTGGTTTTGGAATTTGTCCAGGTTTTTAATTACAATGCAATAGGTAATTATCTATTTTTTTTTATCTAAGTATAGTATCCTGGGGAGTATATTCATCGTATTAATGTGGCCTGTCCATGAAATTTTGTTTTGTAATATCTGCTGCCAGTTCTTTAAAAAGAGAGAGATTTGTATAAATCTGAAAGCTTGGAGGTGATATTTATACCTAAATAATTTATGTGAGATTTTGGCCAGGCAAATGCGGACCTCACAAAGTCGAATTTAAGGAGTTTTGGCACTTGAAAATCGTCTAAGCGAAAAAAAAATGGCAGCCGAAAAAAATTAAAACGAGGCTACACGACCCCAAAGCGCAAGAAAAGCGGGACTTACAAAAAAAAAATACGACCCGTGGGACTTACAAAAAAAAAAACAAGGTTGGAAAAATACGAAGTTAACAGCAGAACCTCGCACATCGAAAAACAACAAACACATAAATAAAAAAATTAAAACATAAAAAAAAACATCACACACACCACTGGGGGACAGCCAGGACGTCTGTGAGTTTAAGCATTTAAGTAGTTTCGGCACTTGAAAATCAGCTAAGCAAGAAAAAAAATGTCGGACGAAAATGATGAAAATGAGAATAAAGGAGACAGAGCCGTGAAAATCACTGCCAGGCACGTAGGAGTTAGCCATGAACGTAGGAGATACAAAATTTACCATTACAATGGACGGAAAATGCTCGCGAGCCAAGTAACACGTAACTTGCAACTAATAACATGAGGATTCTAAAATGCTGCTTTACCTGCCTAAACAAACGGTTTGGCCTCACGCACGCAGCCTATTTACACTGCACACTTGCCACATTGCTGACACTTTCTCCTCAGCTGATCAACAGTCCAAATGCACATTTTCACATGCAGGAAAATCCAGAGATTGTTAGCTCTTCAGGAGATTGATTGCTGAATATTACATATAAATAGGTAAAGTATATTAATTTATTAATTCATATTACCTTATTAATTCACTGTACTCAAATGTTTTGATATTTTACACTGTACTTATATATCTGTCTTTACGATGAGCGCCAAAGGTGATCGATGCAAAGCCGGAAACTTGAAGTACACGACGGGAGAGGCTCACAGTGAGTGCCGAAGGTCTACAGAGGAGAAAAAGCCTTACATTGTGTGTGGCAAACAGCATTGCCATGCCTTCAAATTTTATTGCTGTCATTTTTGACGGAAAGTTGCTAGTATATATATATGTGTATATATATATATCACATATTATAATTGTCTAACTACGATTCGTCGTCACGCTGCGTTTCGTAGTGCGTACGACTTAGCGATGAGCGCTGCAGGCGAGCCGTTAAATCGTAGCACTTTGGCAATGAGCGCCGCAGGCGCTCATTGCAGGCGAGCTTTTGCGCAGCGAGGCGAGCCGTTAAATCGTAGCACTTTGGCAATGAGCGCCGCAGGCGCTCATTGCAGGCGAGCCGTTAAACCGTAGCACTTAGAAAAAAAATACGAGGTGAATCATTGCCCGGCGAGCCTCACGCAGCAAGGCGAGCCGTTAAACCGTAGTACTTTGGCCGCACGAACAAAACGAAAACCAGGCGACAGCACTATAACCACGGAAAACACGTACCGATAATCCGCTAAGACGCATACCACACATTATCTGCCATTTTAGGATAATGCGGAAGTACACAGTTACGTTAACGGTTTCGGATTGCGCACGCACACTATTACACTGCACACGTTCATCACGCTTACACAGTACCTCCACACCACTAATGCTGCTGCAACATCAACACAGATTGCCAGCTCTTCAACACAATGCATAAAAATACGTACATTCATTTATTAATTTGATTTCTATATTTCAGTAGTACACAGAAAACAACATTAGCTACCTTACAATTCCATATGTATATTAATAACTAAACAACTTTTAAAACATACACATCTGATTGCCGTCATTTTTTGACGGGCAATACGCTAGTATATATACAATACCAAAAAATTCTCATCTATTGATGTCTTCAGTCTTTCAATCAAATCCCTGAGCGAAGAGGCTTACTGACACTAAGAACTGAATACTGCCAGGATTATTATGCCCTAAGAACATTGGCCTCGATTCAATTGAATTGAATTCAATTGTATACAGGAGCCCATAATGTAGCCCATAAACTAATTTGCTATTCAGTTGGTGACTTTTTGCGAGCCGCAAACGATTTATGGGTTACAGGCTGAAAACCCTGCGGTTGTTACAACCGTAACTTACACTCCATCTAAGCCTTTAATCTTTCAAGCCCGCAAGAGATACAGTTGCTAAAATTGCAAATTGCTTTTCAATTGCTACAATTCCAGAAGCCCACAAATTATTTTCACACCCTCAAACGGCAAATTTAGAAGAAAATCCTACGGGTACCAGATAGGACTCGCCAGGGGGTTAAACACCTGTGCGTAGCACTGAAAATGCAAATAAAAAATCAACACTGCACTTTTAAAGACGGGGAAGCGATGAAATACATTAGAATTAATTGTTCAATTGAATCGTTCTGTAATTGTAGCAAATCTCACGCCCGCAGACATACGGCCTGTAGGACACAATCTGTGGGCTTGCATTTGAATAAGGCCCATTGTTACTACTGCCAAACCAGTATGAGGAGTTCTTGTCCAATAGTTGGGGCAAATCCTCTTCATGGTAGTGGAGGGTGTAGTAGAAGGTATTCAGAGTCCTGAGAAGGAAGTTATACATCTAGAAACAAGAGCTTTGACACAAGTAACAGCAATATACAGGGAAAAACAAACCTCAATGAAAATGCCTATTTACCACAAATGGAAATTGGAACACTCAGATACTGACAGAAGTGTGAGTAAATATGATATGACAGAGGGTGTTTGGTGATGCTGATGAGTGAAGGTAAGTAAAAAGATAAAGAACTCTAGGGTCCGAGAGTAAAGTAATGAGTTATGATCCAAAGTATGATTAAAAAAGATGGTCATGTTGGAGCATATTGAGCAACTAACAGATTTGCCAGGGCCAATAGCCTTAATATGCACCTTGTGGTGGTGAAGGAACTTGTTACATCAATGAAGCTGTGAGCTATGCCATGTAGGCTCACCCAAGATGGGCAGGTCATAGCAGAGAGGTCAGATAAATCTCTGTCCACTGGAGAAGGAACTGGCAACCCACTCCAGTATCTTTGCCAAGATAACCTGATGGACAAGCACAACTAGAGACATAACAATATGACACCAAAAGATGAGCCCCTCAGGTCAGAAGCTGCCTACCACATTACTGGGAAGATCAGAAGGTGAGTAGTATCAGATTTAATCAAGTTGTTGGGCCAAAAGCCGAGAGGACACCCAGCTGCGGATGTGTCTGAAGGGTAAAGGAAAGTCCGCTGCTGCAAAGAACAATTCCAGCATAGGAATCTGGAATGTTAGAATATGAACCAAAGCAAACTGCAGATTATCAGACATGAAATTACAAGAGTAAACGTTGATATCCTGGGAATTAGTGAACTCAAATGAACTGGAAGAGGACATTTCACATCAGACAACCACTAGATCCTCAACTGTGGTCAAGAATCCCACTCCTCATAATCAATCAAGGGTGGCTCAAGCAGTGCTTGCTCACAACCCTATAAATGACAAAACAATTTTAATTGCAGTTCAAAGCAAGTCCTTTAACATCACAATGATCTAAATCTATGTTCCAATAATGGATGCTAAAGAAGCTGAATTTCTCCAATTCTATGAATAAATTCAACACCTTATAAATATAACACCAAGAAAATATGTTACTCTCTGCATAGAGAGTAGTAGGGAATCAAGATATACCTGGAATATCTGGCAAATTTGGTCTTGGAGTCAAAAATGAAATAAGCAAGAAATTAGTAGAATTATTTATGAAAGTAGCCCAGGAAAGAATGAAATCAAAAGGTAGTAGAGATAAGAAAATATTTGTCAACTGAATGCATAATTCCAGAGGATAGCAGGAAGAGACAAGGAGACATTCTACAATGAGCGATGTAAAGAGATTGAAGAAGATAACCGAATGGGTAAATCAAGAGGTCGATTCAAGAACATTGGGAACATAAAAGGCACCATTCATGCCAAAGTGGTCGTGATAAAAGAGAAAAATGGTAGGGGCTTAACAGAAGAAGATCAGATAAAGAAGATGTGGCAGGAATACACTGAAGATCTATATAGGAAGGATGTTAATAGCAGTGATGACCTCAATAATTTGTCCAATGAGCTGGTGACAGACATCTTGGAGAGCAAAGTGAGATGGACCATAGGGTGTCTTGCTGATAATAAGGCTGCAGGAAGTGATGGAATCACAATTGAACTATTCAAAATTCTACAGGATGATGTTGGGAAAGTGTTACCTGCCTTATTCTAACACATTTGAAAAACACAACGGCCGATAGACTGGAAATGGTCTGTCTACATCCCAATCCCAAAAAAAGGCAGTGCCAAAGAGTGCTCCAATTACCAAACAATTGCACTCATTTCACATGCCAGCAAGGTAATGCTTAAGATTCTACAAGCTCGACTCCAACAATATATGGACCAGGAACTACCAGATGTGCAAGTCAGGTTCTACAGAGGAAGAGGCACAAGAGATCAAATTGCCAATGTCCGCTGGATAATATAGAAAGCAAGAGAGTTCCAGAAAAACATTTACTTCTGCTTCATAGACTATTCTAGAGCCTTTGACTGCGTGGATCACAACACAATGTGGCATGTCCTTAAAGAGATGGGAGTACCAGATCATCTCATCCTCCTCCTAAAGAATCTGTGTGTCGACCAAGAAGCCACAGTCAGAACCGAACATGGGACAACAGAATAGTTCAAGATTGGAAAAGGAGTGTGACAAGGTTGTATATTGTCACCTTATTTATTCAACTTGCACAGTACATCATGCGTAAGGCTGGACTGAATGAATCCAAAGCTGGAATCAATATTGTTGGAAGGAATATCAACAACCTCAGATACGCCGATGATACTACTCTGATGGCTGAAAGTGAGGAGGAACTAAAGGACTTATTGATGAGGGTAAAATAAGAGAGTGCAAAAGTTGGCCTGCTGCTCAACGTTAAATAGATGAAGATCATGGCAAACTGCAATCTCCCTTCCTGGCAAATAGACAGGGAAGAAGTGGAGGCAGTGACAGATTTTATTTTCCTTGGATCCACAATCTCTGCAGATGGTGACTGTAGTTATGAAATTAAAAGACGTTTGCTTCTGGGGAGGAAAGCTATGGCAAGCTTGGACAAACTAGTAAAAAGTAAAGATATTATACTATCAACAAAGGTCTGAGTAGTTCGAACTATGGTATTCCCGGTAGTAACATACGGATGTGAGAGCTGGACCATGAAGAAGTCTGAGCGCCATAGAATTGACGCCTTTGAATTGTGGTGTTGGAGAAGACTGCTTAGAGTCCCTTGGACTGCAAGAAGATCCAATAAATCAATACTCCAGGAAATCAAGACAAACTGTTCACTAGAAGGTATGATCATGAGGCTGAAGCTCAAATATTTTGGCCAAATCATGAGACAGGATTCCCTAGAAAAGACTCTGATACTGGGAAAGATTGAAGGCACAAGAAGAAGGGGACAACAGAGGCGGAGATGGATAGATGAGGTCACTGAAGCAATGAACATGAACTTGATGGAGCTCAGAGGGGTAGTGACTGAGAGATGCACCTGGCGTGCTGTGGTCAATAGAGTCACAGAGAGTCGGACGCGACTGAACAACAACAACAAATTTTCTTCATAGCAAACACCCTCTTCCAACAGCTTTGCACATTAACTTTACCAGATAGACAATATAGGAATCCGATTGACTATATACTTGCAGCCAAAGATGGAGGAAGTCTATGCAGGAAAAACAAACCCGGTTCTGACTGCGGCTCTAAACATGAGCTTCTTGTTGCAAAGTTCAGAATTAAACTGAAGAAAAGAGGGAAAATCATCAGACCAAGCAGATACAAAAGAAATCATATCCCCTATGAATATGCAGTAAAAGTAGGCCAGAGGTTTGTGCACCAGGCTTGTTTTATGAGTGAGCAAAGCTGTGTGTCTCAGTCGATTTAGAGGCTTTGTCAATTCAGGTAATGGTGGTTTTCCAAGCATCCAGTCTCTGAGGGGTCTAGCCAAAACACCAAAGTCACAAATCCATGGTTTGCAGTGCTGAACCATCTTTAAAAAAAAACTTTGAATTTGTTTACTATTCTTTGATCTTGGACAAGAGAATGTGACTTCCACTCTGTCAGACGTTAGAGTCCTGGAACCTTGTGAGATAGTGTATAGCATGCACTTGTTGACCTTGTGACAATCACATATAATAGTTGTCAAACTACGAATCGTCGTCATACTTTGCGAGCCGTTAAACCCGTAGCTCTTAGGCAATGAGTGCGGACCTAAAAACAGTCAAAACACAATAAATACCTACAAAAAATATATAAAAAGCTTACCCACAGCAAGGGGGGCACCCAGGACCTCTGCAAGTGAAGGTACACCTCAATTTAAGTCCAAATTCCCGAGTTTAGACACACGAAAATTCCCTAAGCGAGAGAAAAAATGGCCGCCGAAAAAACGCCCAGCCACGTACAACTTACCCAAGAAGGGATCCGAGATAAGCACGGAAACCCTCATTAACCCCACATTAACCCCCGCTGCAATGAAAATTCTAATTCTATACAGAGCCCCATCAACCCCTAAAAAAAACTGTCACTCATGGGGGTCAATACAGACCCCCATAAGCCTTTGATTAACCCTGTCACTTATGGAGGTCAATACAGACCCCATAAGCACTTAATTAACCCCCTTACTCAAGGGGGTCAATACAGACCCCCATAAACCCCTAATTAACCCTGTCACTCATGGGGGTCAATACAGACCCCCATAAACCCTTAATTAACCCCGTCACTCATGGGGGTCAATACAGACCTCCATAAGCCCTTAATTAACCCTGTCACTCATGGAGGTCAATACAGACCCCCATAAGCCCTTCATTAACCCTGTCACTCATGGGAATCAATACAGACCCCCATAAGCACTTAATTAAACCCCTCACTCATGGGGTCAATTCAGACCCCCATAAACCCCTAATTAACCTGTCACTCATGGAGGTCAATAGAGACCCCCATAATACATATAATTAACCCTGTCACTCATGGGGGTCAATAGAGACCCTCATAAGCCTCTATTTATCCCATCAGTTCCATAAGGGTATATTATGACCATTATCGGCCTGTTACAACACTGCACTATACCCCCAATAAAACATTAAATATCAACTAAACACCCTCTACACTAACCTATTAACACCTACAATACCTACCTACCCCCTAATAACCCCCCACCACTCTAATTACAGAAAACAAAAAAACTAAAGTCACCAAAAATAAAAAATCTACATTACATAAAATAAAAAAAACTAAATCACAAAAAAAATCTACATTACAGAAAATAAAAAACCTAAGTCACAAAAAATAAGAAAAGGAACATTACAGAAAATAAAAAAATACATTACAACCCCCCCCCCTACAGAAAAAAAAATTACACACCTGAAAAGGAAATACATATAATACATACAATACATACAATACAAATAAAATGAAATACAATACAATACACCCCTATCTAATATACAATACATCCTATCTATCTAATATACATCCCCCAATCTATCTAATATACAATACATTCTATCTAAAATGCATCCTATCTATCTTATACATCCCCTAATCTACCTAAATAAATACCACAATCGAATATACAATACATGCTATCTATATAAAATACATCCCCCTATCTAACATACAATAAATGCTATCTCTATATAAAATAATCTAATTTTAAGCAAAAAAAATAATTAAGACCACTTACCTTTGCAGATGTCCCTTCAGATCAGCAACCTAGGAAAAAAATAATAATAATTAGTGCAACACATTAACATAAAAATAAATAAACATTATACACATTCTAAATATTGTACTCACCTTTCAAGCATGTCCCCGTCCATCTTCTTTTCTTGTTCTCCATTGCAACCCCTGTTAAAAAAAACATAACATTAGTATACATACATAAACATAAAACAAAATAAAATAAACATAATCTACATTGTGCTTACCTCCCCACGATGTATCCGGTCTCCTCCTCTTCTGCCCCGGCCTGGAACCGCAATCTAAAAAATTTAATTAAAAAAATAACGGAGATCCGCACTTGCGGACCTCCCTGACGCTAATGAGACTGACCTTGGCAATGGTGCCTTCTGATTGGTTGGGTGAATTTGATAGACAGCGTTTTCAATCAGAAGGCGCCAATGTGTGAGCCAATCAGAAAGGGATACACCCTAAATTCCCACTCTGATTGGATAATGCACCTGTCAATCTTTATTTAAACTAATCACAAGGCGCAGATGGCTTCAGCCAATCACAATGGTCTGTGCATTCTGATTTGTTGCACTGACAATAGCCAATCACAATGGGATACACCCCCACGTACTGATTGGCTGAAGGCATTTGCGCCTTCTCATTGGCTGTTGTCAATGTCAATCAGTATTACAGCCAATGAGAAGGCGCAGATGTCCTCAGCCAATGACCCCGTGGGGGTGTATGCCATTGTGATTGGCTGATGGCAATAAAGCCTTCTGATTGGTTCAAATAAAGATTGACAGGTGCGTTATCCAATCAGAGTGGGATTTTGGGGCGTATCCCTTTCTCATTAGCTCACACATTGGCGTCTTCTGATTGGCAAAATTTGATAGACAGCGTTTCAGCCAATCAGAAGCTGCCATTGCCAATTTTCTTCGAGAAAACAGTGTAGGAGGCTTATTAGCGTTGGGGATATCCGTGAGTGCGGATCTCTGTTTTTTATTTTTTTTGCTGTAGAATGCATTGCTGAGATTGATTTGATCAGGGTTAATTTGTGAGTGTCATGGGGGTATCAATAGACCCGCAATTGGGTATCAGGTGTGATCAGGGAGAGAATCCCCGGGGTGTTCTCAGTGCTTGTAGCAGTGATCGGCAGTGAGGTTTTAAACCCCTCCCTGCCAAGGCAAGTAGTTTATGTAGATATATGAGGAAGAGGGAGTATTTAAACATTTCAGCACTGCTGCTCAGGCTACAGTGCCGATAGCAGTGTGGTCTGGTGTTGGGACTGTAGCAGCATCAGGGCTACGGTCAAACAGCCCTGATGTGGGGTTTTGAATGACCGGGATTTTGATCCCTATACATTTTGCGCAAAGAAAGCTGCTGCAGTTACAAGCTGCTTTTTTGTGCAATTACGTTAGGGATATTGATCCTTTTTCTACTTTTCCAGGTGAATTTTATCCAAACTGCAGCTACTCCGACTCCAGATAAAGCCAAACTGTGAAGGAAGGGGCCAACCTTCCTGCATAATGTTTGTAATGTTTAATGGTTGCCATAACTGTTCTGTTGACTTATGAGCAGTAATTCATTGAAGATAAATATGACACTTTGCCCTAAATATTATCAGTTTATTGATGTTTAGTTCTCAGAATTCATTTTCTCAACTACATCTGTTGTTTGAGCATGAATAAGAATTATATAAATATAAGTTTTAAAAGCACATTTGTATTGACATAACTGAATTTATATTCTTTGCTAGTTTTAGTAGACAAATTATGACAACCCTCATCTTATAACAATAAGGCTAGCTTGGCCTTTGCACTTGTTGGTTTCACACTTAATACTTAATCAGCATTTACAGCCGTAAAAGTTACTAGTAAGGGCCCAAAAGTCTTTAAACAAATAGGCCCTCATTCAATTGCAATTTGGCCAATTGAATAGGGGTCTAAATAAGCACATAACATATTTTTTTAAAGAAGTTTTTAGTTAGTAAAAACCTTGCTTTCTGATAGATGATTACTAACGAAAAACATCTTAAAAAAAAAAGATGCTATGTGCTTATTTAGACCCCTCTTCAATTGGCCAAATCGCAATTGAATGAGGGCCTTAGCCTTTATAACACCTTCTTGTGTTTTTTTTTATATGGATGTTGTCACTAAAATTACCTATGTACAGTCCTATAAAATTGGTGAAAGGAATTAAATGTTAAATAAAATAAAATTAATTTTGATGTTTTCTTTTATAGTGCTTATCGCAAGATTAACCATGCATAGTTCAACTGAATAAATAGGGGCCATATTCAATTCCAAGCCTGCAACTCGATCGTAGTAGGCCGTATGTCTGCGGGTGTGTTGCGGGCTCCCGTTCATATCTGATTGGATGCTATTCAATTGCTCAAGGCCGCAAGTTACTGTCCCAAAGCCCAAACCGTAAACCATGCACTGGGTCATAACAGCTCAGGGTGGGAACATGATCAATTCAGCAAGCCTGTAACTGCCTATTTCGAATCAGCCAATAGAAAATGAAACTGTCATTATTACGGCAGTAAAACATGGAGGTTACATGTCAATCAAGTAGGTTCAGTGATCCGATATGTGATCAGACTCCCAAACCCGCAAAATAAAGAATTATGAAAATGAATGCCAATACTGTTCTAGTCCATATGGGTAACCTGATATGTATTAATTCATTGATACCCGAGATCGATTTAACCCTGAAATGAAACAAATAAATGAAATTTCCTGCCGATTTGCAAGTTTGAGTGCAATTAATTCTAATGTCTGTCATCACTTTCCCTGTTATTTACAGTGCAGTAGTGATTTTTTTATTTGCATTTACAGTACTACGAATAGGTGTTTAACCACCTTGCAGTTCCTCTCTAGCACTCGTTGGAGTTTCTCCTTTTTTTGCCATTTACGGGTGTGGAAACATTTGCGTGCTTGGGGAAATTGAGCAATTGAATAGTGATTTGCGATTTTAGCCAAAAGTGAGAGATCAAAGGCTTCTGGAGGCTGTACGTTTAACCATCGCAATAATTTCAAGGCCGTAACTCGTATCCTTTTTTGGAGCCCGCAAAAAGACGCCATATGAATAGCAAATTAACTTGCAACCTTACTTACGGGCTACCGGATTGCCTGAAACCTCAATTGAATATGGCCCTAGCATTGCATGTTGTAAATATCAATTTATTTCATCAGCTCCAATTACAACACTTTTGCAACTGAGAGAAATATGAGAAGAGATGGACAATGCTAATACAAAGCAGTGATGATTATAGATTTTGTCTTAATATCAGAAACTTAAAAGTAAATTTTGAATGCAACCACATATGCATTTCAGCAGAAATGTTGTGGTTTAATTGGGCTACAACAGCATTATCAGGTATTCGAGACAAGAACTGAAAAGTATTTGAGAGAAAATCTTAGAAAACTCTGATTGTGTCATAGTAACTTCTTTTTAGACTGTAGCTTGAGAGTTATCCTATGAAGCCTTACTCTGCCATTGACGCTTGTCAAGTGTGCTAATTGGAGGTGTTATTTTACACAGAAGTGAATACAGATCTTATTAGAATCCATGGTTCTTCCCATTCCTCTTAGGTTTCTAATCCTTTTAAGAGCATAGACAAAATATCTGTCGTCATTAAATCAGAACTGAATACAGTTAAGTATTATACACTGTAATTTATTAATTTTACCTGTGTAAACAAATTGCACATAAAAATGTGAAGGTAACCAAAATGGCATACTTTAAATGTGGCAATTCAACGATTCTATCTATAATATAAAGGGCAAGGTGTGTAAAGCGAAAAGCATTGCGCATGCGCTGTTTAGCTGCACATTGTGAATCGGGAAGTGTGCATGTACAATGCACAACGTGAGCGGCGCATGCCCACTGTGCATCTCGAGTGTCGCATACGCACCGTGCACCGCTAGCGGCGCATGCGCATTATGGGCAGCAAAAGATGGGGGGGGGGGGAGAAAGAGAAGAAAGGTAAGAGAGCGAGTGAGGGAGAGAGAAGGAAGGAGGATGAGAGCGAGAAGGAGAGGGAGAGAGGAGTGGGGAGAGAGGAAGGGAGAGAGAAATGGAGAGAGAAGGAGGGGATAGAGAGAGGGAGGGAGGGAGAGAGATAGAAGAGGAAGGAGAGAGAGAATGAGGGCCCACAGAGAATGAGGACGCACAGAGAGCGACACAGGGTGCACAGAGAGAGGGTGCACAAAGAGAGACAGAACACACAATGTTTCATATATTATGCTGTAATTTATGATAGTCAAGTCACTAGTGCCTAATAAAAAGGATATCAGTCACCTGATTGTTCTGTTTCAATATTAAGTCACCTACAAATATACATCCAGTAAAGCAGAGCCAAGCTGATGTGCGAACTCTCTATACTTTAGCAGTACAAGATAATTTTAAACTTGAATTATTTACAAATAACTTTACTTATTAACCTTTCTGGCGGTATGAAAGAGGTACATTCTAAAATACTGACATAATCATACCGCCTTTAGACACCATTACCCCTTCCCCTATCCTCCTCCATTTCCCCTTCTCCTCCTTCTCCTCCTCCATTTCCCCTCTCTCCCCCCTTATCCTCCTCCCCCCTTTCCCCCCTTATCCTCCTCATTCCCCCTTATCCTCCTGATACCCCCTTATTCTTCTCATCCTCCCCCCTAATCCTCCTCATCTTCCCCCTCATCCTCCTCCCCCCTCATCCGCCTCCTTTCCTCCCTCATCCGCCTCCTTTCCCCCCTCAACCGCCTCCTTTCCCCCCTCAACCGCCTCCTTTCCCCCCTCATATGCCTCCTTTCCCCCCTCATCCTCCCCCTTTCCCCCTCCTCCTTCCTCTTCATCCTCCTCCCCCTACTCCCCATCATCCTCCTCCCCATCATCCTCCTCTCCCTAATCCTCCTCCCCATCATCCTCCTCCCCATCATCCTCCTCCCCATCATCCTCCTCCCCATCATCCTCATCCTCCTCCCCCTCATCCTCCTCCCCCTCATCCTCCTCCCCTTCATCCTCCTCCCCTTCATCCTCCTCCCCTTCATCCTCCTCCCCATCATCCTCCTCCCCATCATCCTTCTCCCCATCATCCTTCTCCCCATCATCCTCCTCCCCATCATCCTCCTCCCCATCATCCTCCTCCCCATCATCCTCCTCCCCATCATCCTCCTCCCCATCATCCTCCTCCCCATCATCCTTTCTCCCCATCATCCTTTCTCCCCTCATCCTCCTCTTCCCCCCTTATCCTCATCTTCCCCCTTCCCCCTCTTCCCCCTTATCCTCCTCTTCCTCCCTTTCCCTCCTCACCCTCCTCTTCTCCCTCTTTCCCCCTCACCCACCTCACACTCGGGATTACCGCTAGGAAGGTTAAACAAACCTAATGAATGAAACCGCAATTTTCTAACCACCAGTGTTCTTAAGAAGGAACATTCATAGGATGATCTTTGTTGCATCTGAAGGAGAGTCTTCGGTAATGCTTAACTTATTTGTGTGCTTGTCTCCTGTCCACCGGTGAGGATTGATGTTAAAGAGAGAGAGAGAGAAGAGAGACAGGAAAAGGAGAGAGACAGTTCAGTTTAATGCATTGTCTTGAATTCAAACATCACAGTGAGTTAAGTTTATTTTCCAACCATGGATGCTGAAGAGTCTGAAGTTGTTCAATTCTATGAGGCTAAGCAACCCCTCATAGATATAACACCAAGAAAATATGTTACTCACATCATAGGAGATTGGAATGCTAAAGTAGTGAACCAAAATACACCTGGGATAACAGGCAATTTTGGTCTTGGTGTACAAAATGAAGCAGGACAGAGATTAGTAGAATTCTGTCAAGATAATTCTCTGGTCGTAGCAAACACCCTCTTCCAACAGCCTCAGCCGATTATAGGAATGGAAAACATCACCAGATGGACTATAGGAATGGCAAACATCACCAGATGGACTATATATAGAAATCAGATTTACTATATACTCAGATCATGAACTTCTTATTGCAAAGTTGCAAAAGAGGGAAAATCATCAGACCAAGCAGATATGAAATAAATAATATTCTCTGTGAACATGCAGTGTAGGAAAATAATAGATTTAAGTGACTAGGAGCCCCATTAATTTGCCTATTTCATAAAGATAAACCACTAAAAAGTGGTAAGTAGCTTTCTCTACCTATTCTTTTCACCCCTCTCAACGTAATTGTGAGTATGCTACTCGCTATGCAAGCGATCAACCCCTACTTGCAATATTACACCTTGCTTCCCTACTGATCTGCACACATCAGTAATATTATAAGTTGCTTTTGCTTAAAAATCAATATTTAATTGCAAATAACTCAAAATGTGTTATTATTTGCATCTTGTAATAGTATAGATTTTGGCTAAAATAATTATGAGTACTATATAGCACATGCAAAGACAATAAAATGCCTATGTGGCTGCTTTCCCCTTTCCTGCTCCAACCCGATCCCCCAGTTCCCTGATCACTCCCAATCTACATGACCATGGGAGTCCATTGAGACCCCCATAACACCTAAAGTATTAACCCAGTGCACCTAAATGTTAAAGCCCACCACGGGGGTCCCTAATGAATGCCCGTGGCCCGAATAATGAACCTCGATACCACAGGTGCCCTAGAAGGACCTCTGTTGCATGATCAACCCTAATATTAACCTGCTGATGGCATGGAGGTCCTTACAGTCATTATTAACACCTCATTTGATGGAACTCCACAGTATCTAAAAATTAACCCCATACTAGACCGTAAACGACACCTACGGTATAACTATTAACCCCCTATCATGGTGGTCTATACAAACCCCCATAATATAACTTAACTTAAACCCCTAACTACCACCATGGCATAACCATTAAACCCCTAACTATGATAGGTGTCCTTGAAGGTACCTAAATAAACCCCTAACTGCCATGGGTCTATATAGACCCCCATGGTAACCTAAAATTAACCCCTTAAATGCCCCAGTGGTAAAAAAAACTCAACACTAGATAAAAATAAAAAAATCTACTAAATTATTAAAAATAATAAAGACTACATAATAACCAAAAGTAAAAACCTATTTTACCAAAAATAAAAAAGTATTACATTAAAGTAAAATAATTACCTGCAAAAAAAATAAAAAATTAATACTTGCATATCCCAAATGATCATCCAGCGATGATCATCGATGCCCTGGTCCTCGCTCTTCTGCCCTGGACTAGACAGACTATACATGTTGATTGAAGAAGGTCTTGTAAAACTCTTCTTCCTTGATTGAAGCCAATGATCCTCTCTTCTGGGCCTGGAAATGGCCACCCAAATAGAAACCTGGTGATCTAAAAAAAAAAAAAAATTACTTCAACCAAGGTGCTCCTCCTAGGAGGAGCTATGCCTCTGCAAGTGGCATTTGCAATGCTTTCTGTGCCTTAAATAGAATTTTTTCCACATTCTGATTGACTGAAAAAATTACCATCATATTAAATCTAATTGGACTAATAGGATTGCTCAGATTTTAGGTTCATCGAAGTTAGATTTTAGGGGATCGGGGTTCATGGGGTATCTGCTGTAAACAAGAAGGGGATGATTTGGAGTAAGTGGGAAGGGGATCCCCAAGGATTCTGTTCACCACTTGCATGTATGGAGGGAGTCCATGGGGATTCTCATTCTCAATCTCTGCATTTAGTGTAGTCACATGTCTTGTGCTTTTTAATGACAAGACATAAGCTTACGAGTTGCAGGTGGGATCAGTAATGTTATAACTGAAGAGCATGAACATGTGTAACATTACTGAAAAAAGCTCCGGACCTTGCGTTTTAGTCCAGCGCCAGCAGCAAAACTGCAATTGGCCGTTAGTTGGTGCTGTCTCTGCTTTAACTACTAACACGCAAGGTCCCAAGTCTGCTACTCAGACATCAATCTGGCTAATTATATAAATTAATATTAATTGGCAATTGCTAATAACTATACAGATGCATTGAAAATACCACCTCAATCAGTCTGATGTGTATTATTAATACCTGTTAAAACCTGTACATTAGCATAAGATGCTGAAAACTGAATCGGCCATTGTTTAACTGTTGTTCAGTTTTGCATTCCTTATATCAGAATCCCTTCCTTCTATTGTATAATGTGCAATGTATATTTCTTGTCCTTGCCTATTTTGGTCCATGTTACTTATACCTACAGAAATAAATATTTAGAAACACGGCATACAAATTTGAAGCCTTGCAATGCTGTTTGTCGCACATTGCGAGCCTCCCCATGTGCAGCAAAGTCGAGCAATGCGAGCCTCACTATGCATGGCTTCTCTCTCTCTCCTTTCCTTCTTCTGTGTCCTCTCTCTCCCTCTTCTGTCCTTCTCTCTCCTCTCTGTGAGCCTTGCAATGAACGCCCTTCAGCACCCATTGCAGGCCTCGCAATGAGAGCCCTTGGTGCCCATTGCAGGCTTCCCGTCACAAATGACGGGATAATACTTAATTTGTCTCTCCCCCCGTGTCTTCCCCCCTATCACCCCTGTGTCTCTTTCCCTCTCTCCCCCCTCTGTTTCTTTGCGTGTCTCTCTTTGCGTGCTGGGTGGCAGTTAAACCCGTAACTTTTTTGAAGCGCGCAAGGCTTGATTCTAAGATCGTATTGATCCAAGCCTTGCAGACTTGAAAAAAAAGTTACGGGTTTAATCGCCGTTATTTTTTTTCAAGCCCGAATTGCAGAATTTGGATGCTGCCAAAAGACGCCAAATGAATAGCTTTCAACCTCACTTATGGGTTCCCTGTTTCAGAGGGAGG